>PVKC010026220.1:0-16204 GCA_004027635.1 Crocidura indochinensis | reverse complement strand
CCCATATGGGGGATGCAAGAACATGTATAAAACTCCCCATGACATGGTTAAACATAAGTTTTAAACTGAGAGACTCTTTCACCAAATAATTATTATTGAAAAGTTCACAAAGAGCAGAATAGATAAAAAGTGGGGAAAATCTTCACTATTTAAGAGAATATTTAGTAAGAGTTAGCTGTCAAAGAAAAAAGATGTAAAATATTCAAAGCCATACATGTACATTTTATGTCTTTTGAAATAGTTGGGGATTGTTAAATCCAGTGCACCACATTGGTGTGTGATGAGGAATGTGCAGTATAGAAGTTGAAAAGGGTAAATGGGGAGTACTGAAGGTTGGGATGATAGAGTTAAAAAGTGAAAATAAGCTTTACAGGGGTGTGCGAAAGGGCAGAATACCAGAGGACTTTCTACATACACAATACATACCTTAAAAACTGAGGGGGCCGGGCGGTGGCGCTGGAGGTAAGGTGCTGCCTTGCCTGCGCTAACCTAGGACAGACCGTGGTTCAATCCCCCGGTTCCCCATATGGTCCCCCGTGCTTGCCAAGAGCGACTTCTGAGCAAATAGCCAGGAGTAACCCCTGAGCGTCACTGGGTGTGGCCCAAAAACAAAACAAAAAAAAGGGATATATTATTAATATGTACTGTGCGCGTGGGGGCAATAGCCCCCACGCAGTTTTGAACATGTACACTCATAAGTTCTTGCTAGAGACTGCCTTAGTAAAAATGAGCAGCTCATCTAGAACAAGGCTGTAGAAGGGTGCTGGGGTCGCCCCCATCCCGCACCCCCCCTAGGCCTGGTTAAGCAGGCCTCCTCCGGCATGGCAGGGGCCTGCCGAACCCCATGCTGCTGAAACTCCCAGCTCCCAGAAAGGGAAGAGATCCTCATGTTGCTGGAGGCTGGAAGTTCAGCGTCCCCACCCAGACCTGCCCTAAGTTAATCAGTTTTATCTGCAGCCCAACTCCACCATTTCCAAGTCACTCTGAAGACTAATAAGTGAGAAATAAGCATTCCTCTCTCTTGGGGCAAGAGTGCTCGAATTGAAGGCAATGATTAGGATAGCCTAGACCACACACCTCCCTCAGTGGACTCAGTTTTTTAATAAACAAGACTGAAATTTAATTTGGTCTTTATGGTTTTCTCAGTCTTCTCATCCTAGGACAAGCAGCAGCATGGTTAATGGCACCGAGGTATATGGAAAACACTGACACCCGACCTATGTGGGAGAGCTCAGCTTAAAACAAGTAGACCACCAGGGCAAGGGCAAAGACAGCCGGATTCTGATGGATACTGTGAATTCATCACAACTGAACTAGCTTTGTGGAAAAAGCAAATTGGAGAAATCAGTCCACACTAATAATAGCTTTATTACTGAATTAATGATTGATGATGGCTGCTATTCCTGCCTCAGTTTTCTTGTCTTTGAATGGGAACTGCCTCTTTCACTAACTTCAATAAAGTGGACTGAAACAACAGAAGCTAAAATGCCCTTTGATCACCATAAATAAGGTAGCCATAATAGCACCCAAATCTCATCTGCCTGCGCTATTTCATTTATAATGTACATAATGTTGCCAAAGTTTGATAACAATAGCAAAGGAAAACAGAATTAGTTTTACTCTCTACTTGCTGTAAGGATTCAGTCACTCTTCAATTTGCTCCCCTTCCTGGAAATAAGGTCAGATTCTTTAACTTTCAAAGAGATTTACATAGTTGCAATATAAAGCTTTGACTTAAAAGTTTTCTCCTGCCTTATCCATTTCTGTATCTACTGAGGAAAGAAATCGATAAAAACAGGGAAAATTTGGATTGGTTCAGGATGACATAAATGATAAATTTGAATCTTTGGTAAGGCCATAAAAGGTCTACCTTATTAAGGCAATAAACTTGAGTTAATTCTTGAGTCTTTATCTTCTGATAGTCCATGTGAGGGCGTGAAAGAGAAGATACAGTACAAAATTCTTCCACATGCTGAGATATGAAGGCCAAGAAAAAGGCTTCATTGAACTAAGAACAGCTGCTTCTCCCTGAAGCACATTTTCATTAGGAGTGGTAGACAGAGAAACATGGTTCTCTGGCAGACAAGGAATCCCATTCCTTCCCAAAACTGTTAGTTTTGGGACCAGTAATGAAATCTGGTCTTTCGAGTACAAATAAGAATTTTGGAAAACATGCCTGCCACTATAAGATGGACAGCTTCCCAATTCTTAAACACTTTTCTGCTGAGATCAGTGATGAAGTCAAAGAATGTAGTTTAAAAATTGTAGAAGTACACCAAAAATGGAAAGATCTGAACTCAGCAAACCAGTACTTGCCAAGTAATCAAAGTATGATGGAATGCACTCATGCACCCATAAAAATATATTCAACATACAATGTAAATAAGACTTTAATAAAGAGACCAAGAGATAATACAGTGAGTAAAGTCTTGCATGTGGCCAGTGTAGTTTCAACCCTGAGTATCACCAGAAGTGATTCCTGAGCAAGAGATAAGAGTAAGCCTGAAGCAATGCCAGGTGTGGTCTACAAACAAAAACAAATTTAAAATTTTTTAATAAAAAAGTAATTTAAGTTTATTAATATTGTATCCAATTACCAACCATTAGAAACTACCATTTGTCAAGTTTTAGTTCAATTATCACAGAATATATAAAACTATTTAAATTAAAATACTGCTTTCTCCTACTATACATCTATATTAAGTCACATTTTCTTCATATACTCTACCAAACAACATACCACAACAGAATAAATACAAAAGAAGATGTGTCAGTTCATCTGTTTTCTATTAAGCTGGACATTAAACAGATTTGCAAAACTGTGAAGTAAAGCAATACAACTCTTTCCACCAGTTTTACTGTTTTTGTTATTTTAGTATTTTTTCATAAAAGGTTCTTTACACATAGTAAGTCCCTAAATATTTAAAATACTTTCTAACACAGTAGTTATCAATAGATATAATCCACATAAAAGTACTTGGAGATATCATAATTAAAAAAAAAAGATCATCAAGAAACTGCTGCACTATGGTATAAATAAATCCCAAATTTCTAGAGCAAAGGATATCTGATCTTCATCTTTACTAGACAGTGATAAACCCTTTCCTACCCTTTCCTAGCATGGTTCTGACAATTTATACTTTCATCAGTAGTTCTTTATTATAGTCTGAATATGAATTCTTTTTTGTTTGTTTGCTTGTTTGTTTGGGTGACCACACCTGGTGATGTTCAGGGGTTACTCCTGGCTAGGCACTCAGAAATTGCTCCTGGTTGGGGGACCATATGGGATGGAAGGGGATCAAACTACGGTTCGTCCTATGCTAATGTGCACAAAGCAGATGCCTTACCGCTTAAGCCACTGCTCTGGCCCCCTGAATACAAATTATTTATTATATGAATCCTTAATTAATACTTCACCCCTACATACTTTCCTAACCTTTATAGTAAACAGGTGATCAACAGTAGTCAAATTCAACATGGTTTTCCTTCATGGTCAGTATGTTTTGTTTTTCTTTGAGGGGTAGGAGATTGTGTCATACCTGTGCCACACTCAGGGTTTACTCTAGATTCTGTGCTCAGCGATCTCTCCTGGTGGGCTTAGGGATTGAACCATAGTTAGTCATGTGCAAGGCAAATGCCCTACCTTCTGTACCATTCGCCTTGTTTCTCATTTTTAAATCTTTCTCTCTTTCTCTCTTCCTTTCTCTCTTTCTTCTTTCTTTCTTTTTCTCTCTCTTTCTTTCTTTCTCTTTCTTTCTTTCTTTCTTTCTTTTCTTTCTATCTCTTTTTCTTTCTTTCTTCTACATCCCATGATGCTCCGCATTCAGAAATGACTCCTGGTTGGCTTGGGGGATCATATGGGATCATGCAAGGCAAACGGCCCACCTGCTGTACTTCTGCTACAACCCCTCTCCCTATTCTCAACTCTTTCTACCCTCAATATATTTTTCTTAAACTTGGGTTGTTTTGAATTTCACAGAGAGATATGTAGTAACCATATGCTTCTCAGTCATTTAAGACCTTCATGTTCTTTTTGTTTGTTTTTTTGTTTTTGGGTCACAACTGGCAGTGCTCAGGGGTTCCTCCTAACTCTACGTTCAGATATCACTCCTGGAAGGCTCGGGGGACCATATTAGATGCCAGGATTTGAACCACCATCCTTCTTCATGCAAGGCAGACACCCTACCTCCATGCTCTCTGGCCCCATGACCTTCATGTTCTTTTGACAGTTTCCAAAAAAAACTTTTTCACCCACCTCTGCATTTTCCATCAATATCTCTATTTACCTGAAGAAACAGAGGCTGGAGATTCAATGTTTCAACAGAAGATAAGAAGCTGGAGAGTGTGGGGCCAACAAATATAACAGGTGATAAGGCACTTGTCTTGCGTGCAGCCAACCTCGACAATGCATAAGGTCTCTCAGCACCAAATTATCAGATGTGGCCCTAACTTACAAATACATGCCAAAAATCAACTGATTCTTAAATTAGCAAAAATATCATCCCTCCCTTTATAAAATAACAATAGGGAGAGCTGTCCTTCATGCTGCCACAATAGTTTTCAAAGAAGTCATGCTGATGTTCTAAGAGAGAACTGAAAACACACTAGAAATTTTTCTAAACCCACAAGATTTCAGTATTTATCATAAAAAGGTGAGTCCAGAACAAAGGGAAATATAGCCAACTGCATAATGCACTTGTTTTACTTTACAAAGTGCTGAGGAGAGATCAGAAAACTAAAATAATCAGGCTCTAAAATATTTCTCAATTGAAAAAGTGGAGTCACAACCTCATGAGAACTAGAAAAAATAATCACATTATATTATCACCTTTCTAGAACATAAGTTATTTCTTCAATAAGACACAAATATCCATCTCCCAAAATGTTGGCACTTGCCTCCTACTTTCAATGTCTATCTTAGGACTTATTAAGCTATGATCATTATCCATTAATGAGTCATAAAATTAATTAGGTAGAATATGTAATTTTCTTTAAAAGTAAACTAATAGAAAATATTAAAATAGCTTGAACAAAGAAGAATGTCACTTTCAAATGAAAAATTACAATTAAACATATTGACATGTGGGGTCAAAGAGATAGCATGGAGGTAAGGTGTTTGCCTTTCATTCAGAAGGTAATTGGTTAGAATCCCGGCATCCCATATGGTTCCCCGAGCCTGCAAGGAGCAAGGAGTAACCCCTGAGTGTTGCCGATGTGACCCCCCAAAAAAAAAAGAAACAAAATCAAACAAACAAACAAACAAAACATTGTAGGGCCGGAGAGATAGCATGGAAGTAAGGTCTTTGCCTTTCATGCAGAAGGTCATTGGTTCGAATTCTGACATCCCATATGGTCCCCCAAGTCTGCCAGGGGTGATTTCTGAGCCTAGAGCCAGGAGTAACCACTAAGCGCTGCCGGTGTGAAAAAAACAAAAACAACTTATTGACATGTATACCTCAATATAAAATGTATTTATTACTATATATTGTAGTAATGTACTTATTACTGCTTTTGTCCTAAAAGTACTAGTTTGACTTGTAACAAGCATACACACTAGGGTATTTTCTTCCCAGCAATCATGTCCTTTCCTGAAAAATATCCAAGCACACTCTTCTAGTAATATGGGTAAACATACATGTCATCATGTTTCTACATGGTCTCTGACATTCTAATCCCTGCTAAGACATTCAGGACTAGAAATGAAAACCTTACTAGTCCAATGAACTCTTTGCCTTTATTTTTGTTGTGGCTTTGTTTTGTGGTCATAGCTAATGATGTTGTTGGCTATCCCAGCACAGTGCTTAGGGGACTCTGAGGTTAATAGGGATTGACCCCAGAGCTCCTTCATGCAAATCATGCACTTCAGTTCTCCGAGATATATCCCCGACCCATATCTGCAAATTATTGTTTTCTGTTGGGAGGCCACACCTAGTGGTGCTCAGGGCTTACTCCTGGCTCTTCACTCAGGAATCATTCCTGGCAGTTTTAGATGAACCATATGGGATTCTGGGAATAAACCCTAGTTGGCTGCATGCAAGGCAAGCTGCTGTATTATCTCTCTAGCCCCATACCTGTAATTTTTTAACAAATTTTCAGTGGCATAAACTATAAAAATTAACAGCCAGTAGTCATGTTTCCAGCCATGTAGCAAAAAACACCCTGCTTTGAGAAGAAAGGATATGAACATGCATGTCATGGCAGCAATAGAAGAGCGTTCCACCATCGTCAGAACATCTTCAATACTGTTTTTGTCAATGTAAGGGCCCAAGCTTTTCTTAGATTCTATCAACCAGTAAATCTTAGGTTGATAGTTTTCTAACATTTTCTGTCAAGTAAGTAGACATGCAATATCAGTCTTTTGCCTGATGCTGTGGGGGTTTAAAATGATAAATTTAAAAATTAAATACCAGTGAAAGATAAATAAAATTCTTGTTCTGAAATCTATTAAACTCACCTACCCACCCCTCATAAATTATCATCTAGGAATAGAAAATTCATAAAAAGATACAAATAGAAAAAGATCATGACTGAAACTCAACTTTGGTCTTGACAATCATAATGAAATAAAGGACATTCCTGGGTAAATCTAGTATGATGAGATAAGATTGTCGAAGTCTCGTTAGCAAAGTTCATACTGCAATACTTACAATATTATTCTTTGTCCTAATTTAAAACCAATAAAGCACATTATAGTTAAAAGTCACTGTACATCACTTCTCGGCCTTTGGGCTAAGATCAAGCGTAAAAAGTCACTGCGCAGGGGCCCAGGAGATAGCATGGAGGTAAGGCATTTGCCTTTCATGCAAAAGGTCATCGGTTCGAGTCCCGGTGCCCCATATGGTCCCCCGTGCCTGCCAGGAACAATTTCTGAGCATGGAGCCAGGAGTAACCCCTGAGCACTGCTGGGTGAGACCCAAAAACCAAAAAAAAAAAAAAAGTCACAGCACAGACCTTACATAGTCTATGAGGGATGTGGGTTTTTTTTTTTTTAATAAACCTCCAAATCATTCCATTCTGTCCTTTAGGCCTCAAAGACTGAGAGAGGGCAGAATCCCTAATTATAATCAAGTCCTACTGAATGTAGTTCAAGGACTTACAGAAGCGGAAGTGTGAGAGAATGAAGAAAAGTTTGGGACTAAAGTTTGGGACTAGAATTCACAAGAGGTAAGCATTAATGGAGCCAAGAGAATGGAAAACTGAACAGCTTTTAATGAAAGAGAATTTCCTCTTTCTTTTTCTAAAAATATGATATTCTCTCTCTCTTCCACTATATGTGTGTACACATATGCTTTATTGGAGAATGACTTGCTGGTGAAATTTATAAACTAACTGTGTTTGTACATATCTGAAGATTTCATGCGTTTAGCTACCTAAACAGACTATTAGCATAAGGTAGTTCATTCAGCTCTGGAAAGAATGACTGAAAAAGATGAGCTTAATTCTGGTGCAAGTTAGCTCTAAAAAAGGCTTTATGTGAGTATTTTTGTTGACTAAGTGATTTTCTTTATACAGTGGAATGTATAACTCTTCTGATCAATTCTGTATTCCCTCTCAATTCAGCTTTCTTAGAAACCACCGAAATTATCAGGAGTTTCAAAAAGGCTCCTCAAGTTATCAACTGAGCAGAACTTATGGAAAGCTAACAAGCCTGTGACTTGCCTGCCATCAGGTCTTTGAAAATATGCACCAAGTATTAAAATTATTAGCAGTTCTTTTATAACAAGTCACACCATGTTATTTTTTTTCTGTCAAAATTTCCTATCCCACTCTTCCTTTTCTTTCATCTCTTTTCTCCTTTCTTCCTCCCTATCTTTAACAAGGGTTCAAAACAAGGGTCTCTCACATGCAAGGCATCTGTTTATTCCTGAGCTATGCTGTTGGTCCCCTAGGCATCTAAGATCTTAATTATCTAGATATACTTTTTTTGTTTGTTTTGTTTTGTTTTTGGGTCATACCTGGCAGGGCTCAGGGCTTACTCCTGGCTCTATGCTCAGAAGTTGCTTCTAACAGGTGCAGGGGACCATATGGGATGCCAGAATTCGAACCACCATCCTTCTACATGCAAGGCAAATGCCCTACCTCCATGCTATCTCTCTGGTCCCCTAGTTAGACTTTTTTTGGGGGGGTCACACCCAGCAGTGCTCAGGAGTCACTCCTGGCTCCATGCTCATAAATTACTCCTGGCAGGCACAGGGACCATATGGGATGTTGGGATTCGAACCAATAACCTTCTGCATGAAAGACAAACTCCTTACCTCCATGCTATCTTTCCGGCCCCAAGACTTTTTTTTAACACTAAAAGTTTGATGCTTCTACTTTGCTTTTTATTCTTTATACTTCCGCTTCTCAGGAATAGTGCTCCAAGAGTTACTCCCAGCTCAATGATCAGGGGAACACATAGTGTCCAGGTATTGAACCCAGATCTTCCACATTCAAAGCAAGTACTCCAGTCCTCTTGAGTCATCTGCATGGTCACAAGGTTCTTTCTTATTTTTACTTGATTACTAATTTTTGGGTCAGTCAATGAGCTGCACTTTGATGATAGAAATGTTCTTATTGTAAGCAACACAACTGTTCACTATGGTGAACTTGATGACTGTGGTTCTCTGGACAAACAAAAGTGAGAGATGGGAAGACCAGATGGCTGTATGCTCTCAAAAAGCTTATTCTGAATGCAGTGAAAGAAATACTAAAGCAAGAGCTCCAGCTGATACTACTGCTTACTAGTGTGCCCTTGCACAAGTAATAAACTCCCACAATTCCACCACCTTGTTTATAAAGTGAAGGTCACAAGCGCAGGAGATGGTTGATGCAGCAGGTGTGGAATAAGATAACACTCCAAGAAGGCTTATAAAACTGCAATAATACTATGCAATTCCAGGTGGTATTATCATTTGCAACAAATCCACCAAAATCATTTTCCCCACACAAAAGCTGACGTATTCACGTAAAAATGCTTTTATGAAAGATTAAATTTTAAATTCTGCTTTGTTTGCTGCTCACAGTATACCCACTATGGAGAAGAGGGCAAAGGTAATTACTTAGATTTAAGGAATCTAAGCCCAACTCAGTGCTCTCTTAGGTCCACCAGGCCCCAATCAGTTATCTAATGTCTGTCCTCTGCCCTTACTACTGTTTGTTTACAATTGCAAATAGCCTCTTGCTGCTGAGGAGGAATTCTGCTGCAGTAAAATGAAAGACTGGGCCACTTTAGGAGGAGGTGGTTTTGCTTGGTTGGTTGGTATTTTTTTTTTTAATTAAAGTTGGTCAGGAAACCCCAGGGTCACCAGCCCCGTAAGAAGCATGCGTGGGTTTCCCCTATGGTCAGTGCTGGGGAAGCCCCCCACAGCTACCACAAAACAGTCATGCTGGGGACAGCCTCTCTCTACAGCACACCCAGACTCTGCCGCTGCACTGCATTGCACTGCACAACAGATGGGAGCGGCTCTAGCAGCTGTTACTGGATTCTTCCTCTTTGTCAGTCACAGAAAGAGGAGAAAGTATGGACTTGTGTTCTGTGCTGAAGCAGATTTTATGATTTTACCTGCAGTCCTCCAATTCTATGGACCTAAAGTGACTTTAACGATGGGAAGGCTGTCTTTGAGAACAAAGCATTTTTTGTTTGTTTTTCCCAATTTGGTGACAATAAAGTACAAATTAAGAAGCTTTTTTGGTTCACTTAAGTTATTCAATAGACATTTCTTTCACCTCAAGTGCACACTTCTTTGAATTTATTTCAGTCAATTGCTTTACTATGGCTAACTTAATGAAGGTAAGCATTCGCTTCTGGATTTTAGATTTGAGGGTTGTTGAGTTTTTGTTTGTTTGTTTGTTTGTTTGTTTTTGCCTGGGGAGGAGTCGTCCACACCCAGTGGCACTCAGAGTTCATTTATGGTGGGGTAAGGAGGACCAAATGGGGTGGGGTGCAGGGCCCTAAACCTGGACCAGCTTTACCCTCTTTACGACCTCTCCATTTCTAATTTTCAGTTTTATTCCAAATTAATTTGTGTGCCAAAGTGCATTTCCTAGAAGGCAGCTTATTTTTACACTGTATTTGCCTTTTCATTCCCTAAACACACCCCTCAAAGTCAGGGAAGACAGCTGAAGTGAGGACTTCCAGCAGAGAAGTTAAGGTTTGAAAAATTGTGCCTGGTCACATATATAGACACCATTTCTGCCTAGTTTTATTGTTTACCTGGAAATAGAGTTACTAGAGTTTACTAGAGTTACCCTCCCCCCCCCCCAAAAAAAAAGCCCAGGATTATTTACAACCCAAAGTATTACTAAGTCACATGTATAACTATAAATTAGACAAAGTAACTATTCTCGTTTGCTTGTTTTATTTTGTTTTGGGGCCACACCCAGCAGTGCTCAGGGGTTACTCCAGGCTCTGGGCTCAGTAATTACTCCTGGCAGGCTGAGGGGTAGGAAGGAGCAGGTATATGGGATGCTGGGGATCAAACCTAGGTCAGCCGTGTGCAAGGCAAATGCCCTACTTGCTGTACTATCACTCTGGTCCTCTCTCTCACTTTTTATAATTGCTTGAAAGTAAACTTGAAAGGGTGAAGAGAAACTAGAGAAAAACAACTGTTTCATATAACAAATCAGCTGCCTTTCAACCAGTGGCTCAGCTCTCCCATCCATTCCACTTATATTCTAATTTCTAACTAATAGAACAGTTCTTTCATGTTGGTTTTGACTCTCAAAGTTAACAAAAGAATTGCGGTCATCTATCCTCTCCATTTTCCGATTTACTCAGAGGCCAAATGAAGAACAGGATCGTCTGGTTTATAAATCTTTCTAATTAATCTGGTGAGTATGGACTTACGCTAGATTTTTCAAAAGACTGTCAGGGAATGGGTTACCTTATTGTCTGGGAGTTCCTGAATGCCAAGACTGTATCTGATTTTAATGCACAGATGTCTTGACTTGGGGGGAACCTCTCATAAATCATCATCCCACACATTTTAGATAGGAAAGGAAGTAACAGAATAGAACAATTAACAATTACTGTTCCAAAGAAGTTATTTAATACAGCTATTTAGGAGAGGGGGTGGTAGAAGGAGGGACAAAGCAGTGCTTAGAAGGCCTGAATTTTAGTCATTCCACCACTCACAACTTTTTAATTCCCTGGACTTGAAACCGACTCATTTCTAAGACAGGAATAATCAGAACTCTCTTCCTTCTCATCACACAGGTTCCTGTTAGCATACTATGTGAAAATTCAAGGACAAGTACTTTTAAAGCTATTTTCAATAGCTACTCCAGTATTTCTTGCAGCAACAAATTTCCCCTGCATTGCACTTATGCAAGTGTGGCTAAATCGGATCAAAGCCAGAGTGACAGGCCCTCAACAGCCCTGCCCACAGAGGATCTCTAAAGTGGGTCTACTATCACTGCTGCATGGCTGACGTCAGGCTGTTGTTTACAGGAGAAGAAAGGCTGCCAATTTCCACTGACCAGAAGACGGCAGCGGCTGGCTGGCCTCCTTGGGCTGCAGGCAGCAAGAATGAACTCTTTATGTGCAGCGTGTGCACACACCAGCCATGGTTCACGTGCGAGATCACCAAAACAAGAAAACTGTTCTGTGAGGACACGCCACACGCCACGTAGGTTTTGGGTCTTAAGTAATTTGCCCTGAGAAAATAAGTCAAAATGGATCAAAACGCAACTTTCGCTTTTGTTACTCCAGAGGGGAAAAATAAATCAAATCTGCCACTCTCTGAAATTCCATCCTCAGCCTTGAGTTTTTGTTTTGTTGTGGTTTTTGTTGATAGTTTTCTATCGCTGTTGTTGTTTTAAAGCACAACTGTCCATTCTAGTTTTCACAGACTCCTTCTAAAGTTCTACCAACATTCTCTAACAAAAAGAATTACAGAAGGTAGATTTCAAAGCATGAAATTGATGCAGGCGGCAGTAATTGTGTGGATAGGCGAGGCTGCATTTTCAGAGTGGCAGGAACTGCTTCCTCCTACAAGCTCAGGAAGTACTCACTCAAGTATTAACGTACTCTAAACCGAACCTACTTTGGAGTTATTTTAAGTTTATTACTATAAAGGGAAAAAATGGTTTATTAACATATGCCCATTCATGAAATTTCCTGGCAGAAAGCAACCTTGTCTTAAATCAAATTTAGAAGGGCAAAAAGAAAATAGGGGTTGCATTCATTATACTTTTTCTTCAACTATCCATCACCTTCTGGGATAGCAGTCAAATCAGGAATAATACGGGAATAGATCATGTTTATAACTGGCACTGAAACTTTATTCTAGACAATAAATCTAGTGTAACTCCTTAATGCTGGAACACTGAGGAAGAGATGTGAGAAATATTTTAGGTACCTGAAAATATAATTTTTTTAGTCTTGGATAGCTAAAAGGGGGGAAATATTGCAGCTAAGTAATAAAATTAAATTGAAGAAGAAGTATCTTGAGTTCTGGCTTTGACAGTGATACTTAATACTAGATCAAAAGCTTAGTTAAGATGACCCTTATTCTCAGTATCTGAGAAATGGCATATATAGCAAATAATATATTTGGTTTGTAATTGTTGATAAAACATAAGGGGAAAAGAAGCTAACAAGTGAAAGTAAATTTATATAACATAAATATCATATAATAATAAATAATATAAAATAAATAAGTAACACAAATTTATAGGATATTAGAAAATAATGAAAACATGGACTGGCAATCCAGCTTGATATTAGCCAACTTTTTTGAGAGCTGGGGAGGAAAACGTGCTAAACAAGTAGGAAGTGCTATTAGCACTTGCTTCAGTTTATAGTTAGACATAACAGTAGAATGGAAAATATGGCACCAGTTCAAGTTTTTCAGGACTAGTTACAGCAAATAACATTGGTCACATTCTTAAATGCATGAAGAAACCTGAAGGCCCATTCCTGGGCTCCTCCTTCATAGGAATGCTGGAAAAGGTGCCAGAAAAACATGTGGAACAATATGAACGTAGTTTTAGGTTGCACATGAAAGTGATTCTCACCAATTTTTTTCTTCAAGTGATTAAAAAAAAAAAAACCTGAACACACAAGTGAGCAATATTCTGTAGTGATGATATAAACAATAATAAAAGAAAGGGGATAAACCGGAATTCTAATGATCTAACAGTCAGGAATTTTTTAGAAGATCAAGAATTTTACTAAAGAACAGACTAGGTAGAGCATCACACATGCTGCATTTATACAAAGTTTGTGAACTCTTCGGGAAAAAAAAAACTATAGAAAGAAAAGCAGCCACCAACTTTTCAGAAGAAAGAGGAGCCAAATTAGTGGCAATTTAGTCAATTTTTTGTTTTGGAGTCATAACCAGTGGTGCTCAGAGATTACATACTTCTGGTTCTGCACTCAGGGATCACTACTGGTTAGGCTCAAGGGACCATATGGAATGTTGCAGCTCAAACGAGGTCTGTGAAGTGTAAGGCAAGTGCCCTACCCACCATACTATTGCTTCAACCTCTGATGGTAATTCTTGGACATTGTTTTCCACCCTCTGATTTATTGAAAACTCTAAACTCACCTATTTGGACTTCACTTTTGTTAGTGTTGCTGGCTGTCAAATTGACAGTCACTATATGGCAGAAACAAATGCACAGTGAGTAGACAGAGCCAGATTGACCAAGAGCCTGAGTTTCCACTTGACAACTAATGGCTTAACTAACTGCTACTCTCCAGGAAACCAAAACATCATCTGCTCTGCAGTACATGCTTTAGAAAAGTCACAATAAGCTTGCTGGCTCTGCAGTTACTCTATAAACTGCCTCCTTGGATGCACAAAGGGTTCCAAGAACTCATTATACTAATGCTCATAGGTAACTATTGAATCATTTCAATTCCAAAGGTCTACCTAAGGTATAAAAAACAACTCAATTCCACTTCAGAAATGGACTGAAAAGGAGAGAACAACACTTCACCACAAACTTTTTCCTAATTAAAATCACTCCCCACCCCATCACCGCATCACAACATACTGAGTTTGCCATAGTACCAGTATCCAGTATTATAAAAAGTAGAAAGGATAAATATTTCAAAGTCATCCTCATTTGTATTCATAGGTGAGAAGCAGGAATGCTCCAAGCTGCAATGTCAACAACTTCAACTGAAAAAGAAATCTGAAAGCTTCAGAAAGATCTCACACCAATATGCCTGTAAGTAGAAAAACAGATATTTAAGATAAAGCAGAAACATAAAGATAATGTTTCCATGTTATATTAGGAAATAGGAAATCTACTTTTCAAAAAATACTTTCATATTAATACAATTACTTAAATGCAAGTGTCATGGTTTTCTAAAACTGTGAAACCTAGGTCACCACAACAAATATGAGAAGCCACATGAAATGAACAAATTACACAAATAAACAAAATGCGCTTGTGAGGAGTAATAAGTAATACTTCTCCATCACCCTCAACCTAGATCCTCTGGCATCTATCTGTGCTGGCATCACACAAGAGCCAAACAGAGAAATCAGTCAAGTGATTTTGCTCATGCTCTATTAGCAATCCTAAAAATGAGCTCAAGTAGAAACACTTTCGTATTGGTATCTTGTCCTCCAGAGAGATAGCACAGAGATTAAGAATGGTGCTTGCTTTGCACAGAACTGACCCAAATACAATTCCTAGTTCTGTAGATCTCTGAGCTAAGTAATAGGAGTAAGTAATAGGAGTAAGACCTAAGAACAGCTGGCTATGCTCCTTCCCACCCCTCAGAAAGGGAAAAGGAAACACTTCCTTTTTACAATATTGTTTTTACAGTGCATAAATACAACAGAAAATCAAACATCCACGGTATGTGTTATGAATGGCACATGTCACTTACCACTTAGGAATCTCTTTGTGTAGCAATAGCATGTGAGGCGAGGTGCTGAGAAAATATGCGTGTCCTTCTTATACACCGTTTTCATGGTAAGCTTGGAAACTAAGTTTTGATTCCTGGTCAAACTAAATTTATGACTACTGAAAAACTTTCTGACAATCAAAAATTTAATCATGATATAATTCCAGTAATACCGATAAACTATTCTTTGTTTATGTGTATTGCAACTCCAAAAAACTGTCTATGGGGTCACATACAGAGGTGCTGGGAGGTGGGCATGAAGTAAAGTCCCACAGGTAACTCTGAGGGTTTCACAAAAGCTAGACATGCTCTCTACCATTAAGACCCCTGCAAAAAAATTTTTTTAATTACTTCTAGAAATTTGAGTTGTCTAGTAAATGTCCCCAATGCTTCATGAGTTAGTCACATAGCATATAAAGATGCAAAACTGGCAAAATGCTTAATATGACAGAATGTACTCATGACCTGAAAATATCCCCAAGGTATTTAGGTCTCTCAAATAATAATAAAAGCCATCTTTCCAAACAATTTAAGGTGCTACAAATACAATTTTAATCTGGTCAGTAATTTCTCATTGGTTGTGTAACAATTTTCATCAGAATAAAAACTATGAAAAATGACAACAAATAGTTTATGACAGAAGCATTTTGCCTTCACAAACTATTCCATACACTTTAGACCCAGGCTCATGAGAAATTTCAGACACAACAGAGAGAAATAAAAGAATCAGGAAGGGCCTAGTTGCTGAGCTGGTTCTTCCAAACCACCAAGTGCAACTGCTATGTGCAATTCTGGCACACTGCAGCCAAGTGTGCAACCCTGGCACTATCACAACAATAACAAACACAACAAAGAGGGAAAAGACAAAGCTCTGGCAATAATGCTACTGTTGGACTATGAGTTCTCAATGGTAAGAGGGGGATAATGTTCTATTCTCCAAAACACAATCTCTTGGAAAAATAGGAAGAGAAACATAGTTGAAATTTTTCTTGACGGGAGGGGGGAAAAATTGAGCTGGACCCAAACTGATTCTCCTAATTCCAGTAGTATGGTTAACTGTATAACTATGAACAAATGTTTCCTATTAAGTACTTTTTGCATCACAGTATAGTCCGTCTTAGAATAACAGTCAGGAAATTCAATTTTATTTTCCCCCTTCCCTTTCCTTTGTTGTTGTTATTGTTGTAATGACTGGAAGGTCACAGATACTTGGTCATGGAGCTTGCACACTGGCTGTAATGTACCATTGATTAATGTAAACTATGGCACTGCTGCTAAGATTAAACTCAGGCCCAAAAGTGAGTATTCTACCATTGAATTACCCTCGGGTTCCCCTGTCATCTTATTTTCAGTTCT
>PVKC010026219.1:0-16203 GCA_004027635.1 Crocidura indochinensis | reverse complement strand
AAAAAAAAAAAAAAAAATGTGGACTGCTTCACGAATTTGTGTGTCATCCTTGCACAGGGGCCATGCTAATCTTCTCTTATCATTCTAATTTTAGTATATGTGCTGCTGAAGCAAGCACACAGTAGATTCTCTTAATTTTCAAACAAAAGGTATAAATGCTGGTTGTGCTCATAAACTAAATACACAAAAAGCATTAGTCCAAAAATTGTCTTCCTTTCTAATTAATTATTAATTCAGAATAACAACTACTACTCCATTCAGCTCAACACTTATTTGGGGGAGGGGTGGACAACTGGGCCACTACTGGTGGCCCTGGCTCTGTTCAGAGTTCGCTCCTGGCAGGCTTGGGGGACCATATGGGATGACAGGGATCAAACCCCAATCAGCTGTGTGCAAGGCAAACGCTCTACCCATCGCTCTGGCCCCACATTGTTACTTTTGTATAAAATTTCACTAAGTATTTAGTAATAAGAGAAAAAATAACCTTAACATCTTGAAATGAAACAGGATCTTGTCCATGGATTTTCATTAGTTCCTGTATGGCCTGCATTTAAGTAGAAATAAATACATTAATGCAAAGTAAAGTATATGACAGCTCCACCTCTTCCTTCCGGTCCTAAGAGTATATTATTCCTGTTATCCTTCCTTTCCTTTTGGACCAGAAGCCTCGTTTAAACTACTCATTGATATTCTCAATTTCCTTGGCTTAGCTAAGCGTGCAACAAAATCACAAGCCTGGATCTGTGTGACGATGAAGAGATGTGATGTAGCCTATCCTATAGATTATCGCTACCATCGCCTTTCATGTGACACGCGAGTTGTTGTTCTGTGAAAAGCTGGAAACTTGGGGGCCGGGCGGTGGCGCTGGAGATAAGGTGCCTGCGCTAACCTAGGATGGACCGCGGTTCGATCCCCCGGTTCCCCATATGGTTCCCCGTGCCTGCCAGGAGCGACTTCTGAGCGAATAGCCAGGAGTAACCCCTGAGCGTCACCGGGTGTGGCCCAAAAACCAAAAAAAAAAAAAAAAAAAAAAAAGCTGGAAACTTCCATTCCCACCCTATGCTTTGCTAAATAGAGCTACACTTTAACAACAGAAAATACTAAAGGGAAGACTACTGCAGTCCAAATGGACTAATATTTTAGGTGTGAGCCATTCACTGAAAATGATGATCCAAAGGGCTACTAGGTTGATGGTGCCACACAGAGCTTTGTGCATGGGAACCCCATTGAAGCAGAGAACTTGTGTATGCTGAGTTACTGAAAAAGAGTGCACCATTACTTGTTTCAGTACTTGGAATATTGGGTATGAAAGTTCTATGGATAATCCTGAAATTGCAGGGCTCGGCACAGTAATTTGTTACATTAGTCAAAAACTGAGCCTAATTAAACTTAAGATTTAGATATAGATATATTTAATTATTCAAAGAGCACATTCTGCAAAATCTGAAAAATGGTTGAGTACCAAATTTCCAAGTCTTATTTACTTTGTGTACTTATAACTGAATTTTCATTAAGTAGATCTACCCAAAGTATCCCTATGTTAATTAATGGGTTAACATTCTTGACTCGGATTAGCCAAGAAACAGTGAGTTTTTAAAAAACTACATTCTGGAAACTGAGCTCCCATACGATCCAGCTATACCACTCCGAGGGATTACCCTAGGAACATAAAAACACAACACAAAAGAGGCTTCTGCACACCTATATTCATAGGGTGGGGAGCATTGGTGGTAGGAATGTTGCACTGGTGAAGGGCATGTTTTATTTTTATAATTAAACCCCAACTATAAACATGTTTGTAATTATGGGGCTTAAATAAAGATAAAAAAACTAATACAATAATAAATTCTAATGGGGAATTATAATTTATCCTACTAAATTATCAGCTCTAATAGTGTGGAACTGAGAAACCAGGTAAGTTGCTTTTAACAGAATACAAAATTAAAAAAAGACATGCAAAAAAATTTTATTTATTTATTTATTTTGGTTTTTGGGCCACACCCGGCGACGCTCAGGGGTTACTCCTGGCTATTCGCTCAGAAGTCGCTCCTGGCAGGCACGGGGGACCATATGGGGAACCGGGGGATCGAACCGAGGTCCGTCCTAGGCTAGCGCAGGCACCTTATCTCCAGCGCCACTGCCCGGCCCGCAAAAAAATTTTTAATGAAAAAGCTTAGGGAAAATTGTTTATGACAAAATTTTACTATTTAAATTTTTTTCTTTCTTTTTGGGGGCCACATCCAACAATACTCAAGGGTTATTCCTGGCTCTGCACTCAGAAATCATACCTGTCAGGCTCTGGGGACCATACGGGAAGCTGGGTATTGAGTTTGGGCTGGCCACATGTAAGGCAAGCACCAACCACTGTGTTATCTACTGTTCAGCTTAACCGTATATAAAAGTCACAGTGTCTCTTAAACATGGAGAGACTGCATGCACAACATGCAAACAGCCTGGGCTTATTCCTGGCAGTAGCATCACAAAGGTCTCAAGAACTGCCAGGTGCAACGAGATGGGGAGCAGCTTCCCAAGAAACACTAGACGTGGCCCATGTAGAAAAACTCACCAATGAAAGACCTTTTCTAAATAATTTAATAAAGCTTCTATAGGATTTTACATACTCATTTTTGATAACCAATAGCATAAAATTTGTATAGCATGTTTGTATCTCTAATAACACTAGTAAATGCTGATGTAAATTGTACACTAAGACCATTTTGTTAAATCTAAACAAGTTGGATAAAATTGTCAATGAGTTGGTGATTTGAACAATTGGTTTAATATATCTTAATTAAAGATGACTCACACAAGACTTACCCTAAAGAAATAATTAAGGGAAAAGACATTCAGATAACCTTTGTTCTCTATATCAAGCAATTTGAAAATATATTGAAGAGCAGCAGGTTCTTTTCGGTTTTCTAATGCAAGAACAAAATCCAGATAGGTCTTATAATCCTATAGAAAAGAAAATGATGTTCATTAGGACCCTAGTTAAATAGAGTATATTTTGAGGTAGGATTTTTATTTTTGGTGTTTGAACATTTGAGAAATGCTCCTTATTGGTGCTTTAGCTATTGGTATTAGTGGGTTGTTCCTGGAGGCTTCTTCTAGTCATACTCTGAACCATGCAGGTGCAGGGATTGAATCCAGGCCTCCAAAGTATGCACTCAGCCCAAAAAATTCTCTTCATTCTCCAAACAGCACTTTTAAATTAAATTTTTCAGTGCCGGCAATAACCAAATACAGGTTTCTACATGGAAGACAAGTTCTCTACCACTGAGCTACCTGATCTAGCTCTGTCCACATTTTTTCAGAATTCACCAGAAGCCATCCATTTCACTATGAGCAGCAGTCACAAAACAGTTTCTACAACTTTACCTATTTTCTTTGTAGTTAGCTTACAATGCTTTTACTTAAAAATAATTATTAGGGCTAGAAGATGGTTCTTGGCTCATGGAGCTGCAGCATATCCTCTATGCATGTAGGGGTCTGTGTTGAATCCACTGCACCACAAGGTCCCAAAGCACCAATAAGGAGCATTTCTCATTCACTATACCAGAATTAGCCCTTGAAACTGCCAAGTGCTGCCATAAAAACAAAAAAATAATAGTCAAAGGAATATTACAGTGAGTAGGGTATTTGCCTTGCACACAGTTGACCTCGGGCATCCCATATGGTCCCCATGACTACCACTAGGAATAATTTCTGAGTACAAAATAGAGTAACCCTTGAATACAACCAGGTTTAGATTAGAAATAAAAACAAATTAAGAAATCAATGGAAATTATTGTTAAAGCTAAATTGTAAAAGCATAATGCTTTAATAATTAATAAAACTTTATTCTCTTTTGATAATGTGATCATTTTCCTTTTTTGTTTTTGGGTCATGCCTAGTGGTGCTCAGGTTACTCCTGGCTCTGTGCTCAGAAATTACTCATGGGGACCATTTGCAATGCTGAGGATTGAACCCAGGTCAGCCGAGTGCAAGGCAAATGCTCTTATCTGCTGTGCTATAGTTTCGGCCCCATATTAGGTTTTCAATAGTAATTGATTGGGGTTAGGGATGCCACTTAATTGTAGAGCAAAATCACACACACAAATACATGCACACAATTTTAAATTGCTATCTAGAGGTGAAGATATAATCCAGGGGCTGAACATTTGCTTTGCACGTTGGATGCCTGGGTTTGATCTCCAGCAAGATGTGATTCTGAGCACCATCCAGAATGACCCTTGGACACAGACCTAAGAATGGCCCCAAATCACACATACAAAAATACTAAATTAGTGCTGTGACACAGAGCAGCTGCATGCTAACATTTAGCTACTAATATAGCTACTTAGAGTAACACAAACTGATTCTTTTTTTTTTTTTTTGGTTTTTGGGTCACACCTGGCAGTGCTCAGGGGTTACTCCTGGCTCCATGCTCAGAAATTGCTCCTGGCAGGCACGGGGGACCATATGGGGCACCAGGATTCGAACTGAAGACCTTTTGCATGAAAGGTAAACGCCTTACCTCCATGCTATCTCCCGGGCCCCACAAACTGATTCTTAAATTTAAACTATGGCATAGGTTGTACTATGTTTGATCTCATGATTTAATGAATGAATCATTTATATGAAAATAGTCAACAAGGTGGCCGAAGAGATAGCACAGCGGCAGGGTGTTTGCCTTAAATGTGGGAGAGACCTGGTTAGATTCCTGGCATATGGTCCCCCAGTCTGCCAGGGGTGATTTCTGAGTGCAGAGCCAGGAGTGATCCCTGAGCTCTTCTGGGTATGGCCCAAAAGCAAATGAATCAATCAATCAATAAAGTTAAAAAAAAAAAAAAAAAACGGCCACTTTTTTTTTTTCTTTTTGGTTTTTGGGTCACATCTGGGGTTACTCTTGGCTCTGTGCTCAGAAATTGCTCCTGGCAGGCTCAGGGGACCTCATAGGATGCCAGGAATCAAAACCGGGTCTGTCCTGTGTTGGCCATGTGCAAGGCAAATGCCCTACTGCTGTGCTATAGCTCTGGTTCCAAGAATGGCTGATTTTCAATTTTTTCCTTTTATTCACCCTCTCTCTTAAATGTACTGACAATAAAATCAACAAAATATTAAAACTTTTCTTTTTTTGGTTTCTGGGTCATACCCGGCACTGCTCAGGGGTATTCCTGACTCTGTGCTCAGAAATTGCTCCTGGCAGACCGGGAAACCATATGGGATGCTGGGATCCGAACCACCGTCCGTTCTGTATCAGCTGCCTGCAAAGCAAACGCCCTACTGCTATGCTATATCTCCAGCCCCTTTATGGGGGGGGGGGTGTTAATATTAAAGCATTTCATTGAGTCCTTATTGAAAGTAATATTTTTAAAAAGCATATTCGCCTTAAATTCAAAAGCTCCAAATCTCAATTCTGTTAGTCCATACACTTTTTATTGGTTTTTTTTGTTTTTGTTTTTTGTTTTTGTTTTTGGGTCACACCCGGCAGTGCTCAGGGGTTACTCCTGGCTCCATGCTCAGAAATTGCTCCTGGCAGGCACGGGGGACCACATGGGGCACCGGGATTCGAACCGATGACCTTTTGCATGAAAGGCAAACGCCTTACCTCCATGCTATCCCCCGGGCCCCTTATTGTTTGTTTTTTAAGCCACACCCAGTGTGTTCAGGGCTTATTACTAGCTCTGTGCTCAGGGATCACCCATGCTGGGCTTTGGAGCATATATAATGCCAGGGATAAAACTGGGATTGGCCACATAGAAGGCAACTGCCTCCACTAGCCCCCACCCCCATACATAATCCCTCTAGCTTCTATATACTTTTCGGTTGGGGGGAGGGGGCACACCAAGTGGTGCTCAGGGTTTACTCTTGTTTCTGCACACACATATATTACTCCTGGTAGGCTCGGGGGACCATAGGGAATGCCAGGTATTGAACTCAGGTAGGCCACATGCAAGGCAAATACCCTTTCTGCTTTGCTATCCCTCTGGCTCCCTTTGTACACTTTTTAAGATATTATTACATTAAAAATTAATTTAAATAATGTTATCATTTAAAGAAAAGTAAGGACTTTTAAAAATAGTTTAAACTGTACCATTTCTCCATCATAAGTGAGACATTCTTGGAAGACCCGGTCTAAGAAGACGTTGGTCATGGTTGCTGTTCCATAGCGGGAGAGCTCTTCTTTACTGAGCATGCCATTGTGATCTTTATCTAGGTTCAAATACTGGCCTGGGGAAGAAAAGGCATAAAAGACACTGATGACTAAAAGAAGATTCTCTTTAAACAATACAGAGATAGGGTGTCTGCCTTGCTCTGGACTGGTTTGATCCCTGGTACTCTACTAGTAGTGACCCATGAACACAGCCAGTAAATTCTAAGCATTGCTGAAATGTTCACAATATTGTCCCACAACAATAACAAATTTATATGTAATATACATTATGGAACAATCTTTTTCAATTTGCAACCTTTTGAAAACATTCTGGTTTCTATATTGGATATAGGTATGGGGAAATCAACAAAAGCATTGAAATGCTAGATTGCCAAAATGAGCCAGGAGACTGACTACTCCCCTACATAATGATGTTAAAAAAAAAGTCAAGGGAAAGGTAAATTATGCCAGAGCACCTGCCTTACGGGCCTTTTGAGGAACAGCATTTTTTTGTTGGTTTGTTTTTTCTTTTTGGGTCACACCCAGCAGCTCCTGGCTCTACGCTCAGAAATTACTCCTGACAGGCTCAGAGAACCATATGGGATGCTGGGATTCAAACCACCGCCCTTCTGCGTGCAAGTCAAACACCCTACCTCCATGCTATCTCTCAGGCCTTCAAGGAACAGCATTTTATCACAAAGCAAGTCTAGAGCTAATGTTCAGAATGACGCTCTTGAGTCAAGAAGGTTCAAATACTGTTTAGGTTCTATTGAGTATAATGACACAAAAAGTACTAAATATAAATCACTTGTAGTTATTAAAAACAAGTTTTTTAATCTAAAGTAATCATTTTATTGATATTTTTATTGACATAGCACTAGTTTATGTGATAGTGTTTCCAGAGTGCTTTTTCATACCTCTTCAAGAGTAAGTTGTTATACTACACCAGCCACCAAAGGTTGACAACCCTCCCCTGCTATTTTCAACGTTCTACCTTTTTAGTCTCTTATCCACCCCACAACACATACAAGTATCTCACATATTAGCCAAACTCAGTTGTATACTTTAAAAAAATTTGGGAGCCGGGAGGTGGCGCAGGAGGTAAGGTGCCTGCTGCCTTGCCTAGGATGGACCACGGTTCGATCCCCCGGTTCCCATATGGTCCCCCGTGCCTGCCAGGAGCGACTTCTGAGCGCATAGCCAGGAGTAACCCCTGAGCGTCACTGGGTGTGGCCCAAAAACCAAAAAAAAAAAAAAAAAAAAAAAATTTAAGTCTGTAAGGCAGACCAAACCTTACTCCAATACTGTCTCTCTGCTTCTAGTTCTATAATCTGAAACCATTGGTTAGTTCCAAATTGGTTTTATCCTTTGTTTCTTTATATTCCACATAGGGATGAGATCAAGTATTTCTTTTTATAGTATACTTTTTTCTTTGTTTTTTGTTTTTTGACCAACTAACTGGTCAGAGATCAATCAGAGGATCATATGGGTGCCAGGACTTAAACCAGGATCAGTCATATGCAGGGCAAGCTCTCTACCTGTTGTTCCCCACCTGTTCTGATCCCTGGGATGGATATATATATATATATATATATATATATATATATATATATATATATATATATATATATATATATTCACTTGTAAATATATATGAGAGCAAGTGAGAAAATGAGTGCACCCCACTGATACATAAGGGTCTCTCCTTATGTTTGGGGGACTCCTTATGGTTGGGGAACCATTTGCAGTGCAAAGGATTGATACAGGGCTGGTCACATGCAAGGCAAATGCCTTAATCCCTGCACTATTTCTCTGGCTCTAAAATATGTTAAGCATAAGATAAATTACCCGATGTATGAAACTGTCCTTTGAACAATTAGCCAAGGAAAGGAGAATTCAAATCTTACTTTATAAAAAAAGCATACCATAAACCCTTAGGGCAGAAGGAGCAGAAAACCAATTTGTTTCTTGACTCTCTTTGGATAGTTCCTCATCTCTTAACTAAATAAACAGAGACAAAATTAGAAGATAGCAATTGTTATGTGATAAAATCAAGTAGTTTAAAAGCATTTACCTCTAACAGATCATCTAGAAAGCTGCATGCTAAAATATCTTGAATTTTGATCTTCCCTTTAAACATAAAAGAAACACAATTACTGAATTTCATTTCAAAATCAATTTTATAATGATATTATTTTAGAAGAGCAATCATATTTGTATTTTAAAATTCTCGTTTTTTCTGGAATCCAAATAAGGCAGTCAAATGCCTTGTACATAATCATAATTATGAAGATATTTAATGTTAACAATGCATTAGGATAATTACATTTTTAAGATTTCCCTCTAAATCAGAGATTTAGAAATAATAGCCTTATAATATCTAAGAAAAGATCCTCTTTTACCTGTTCTTAGAGGGTCTAAAAAAAAGAAGAACTTCCTAACAGCTGTACAAACATAAAAGGAATAAAAAGATTTTTCCAGTCCATCTAATTGTGGCAAAGTAGGGATAAGTTCCAATATATAGTTTTCTAAATCCTGAAAGAATAAAAAGAGTAAAACACATAGGGTTAAATACTATTGTATCTTCTTCAGTGGAAAATAAGTTCAACCTTAATATTATTCAGTATTAATACTATATAAATTATTAAATTCATAATGAAAATAGCATTGAATTGTATTATTAAACTTTAGATCCTATTTTTAATTTAAATTTTTGAATAGATTAATAGATATTATGTATTTTGAATAGGCAATAGCTTAAAATTCAATGGACCAAAAAACTTTTCTTTAAAAGTCTTCCTTCCACCCATTTCCTCTCAGCAGATATAACTTATATCTATCTATCTATCTATCTATCTATCTATCTATCTATCTATCTATCTATCTATCAGCTTCTAATGTTTCCAGAGGTAAGTAGTGCACACAAAAGTCAACACATATTGTGTGGGGCTGGAGTGATAGTACAGCAGGTAGCATGCTTGACTTACAGGTAGCCAACCTGGTCTGATCTCTGGCGTTCCATATGCCAGGAGTTATTACTGAGTGCACAGCCAGGAGTAAACCCTGAGCATCACAGGGTGTGGCCCCAAAACAATCATACTGTATATTTCTCTTGTTCTTTTTACAAAATCTATCAATGCAAATTCTTGCTGTTAACATGTAGTAATATATTGAAGTCATTCCATATTGACTTTTAAAATTAAAATTTCTATTCTTGGAAAATAACTATGTGTGACTATATTTATTGAATGGCTATTATGTCATTATCTATTTCTTCATTCTTCTACCGAAGGACATGGAAGTCACAGCTTCTCTTTCACCATACTGAGAATGAGGCTGCCACAGAAGAATGGCAGTAAATCCATAGGATACAGCAGGAGAGTGAAAATTTTTCAGGCAAACAGCAATATCTGGTGGACACTGCCTGCCAAATGTTGCTTTGAGGGGCCGGGTGGTGGCACTGGAGGTAAGGTGCCTGCCTTGCCTGTGCTAGCCTAGGACGGACCGCGGTTCAATCCCCCAGTGTCCCATATTGGTCCCCCAAGCCAGGAGCGACTTCTGAGCATATAGTCAGGGGTAACCCCTGAGCGTCAATGGGTGTGACCCAAAAACCAAAAAAAAAAAAATGTTGCTTTGAGTTACAGTTATGAGCTCAAGAGTGGTCATGTTTTCAACATTAAGCTGAAATATATTCCTTTTGACATCAATATGTGCAAGACTGAGGTTTGGGTAGTTCCTATGATACATCAATACATAAGAATGGTCACACACCTTCCATTTTAGCTAAAATAGGCTTTTAATTTATCACACTATTCTCTATTATCCCCTATTTTCTTTTCTCCACAGAGCCTGTCACTATTTTAAAATGATCCTGCTTTGGGATCACAGAGAGAGCTCAAAAGGGAGGAGTACAGCCTTCACAGTGCACAGGCTCCCACCCCAGCACCACATGGCCTCCAATGCCCTGCTGGATACAGTCCTACGAGCCTCTAGTATCACTAGGGAAGCTTCCCCTAAAATATAATTATGCACTCTTTCTTAAGAATTTGCCTTTCATCTCAACCAATGAGCAGTATGTCCTTGGGCCCTTACATATAATCAACCATATATATATAAGCCCAAGGATATCTGATGGTGCCTCTAGGTCTCCTGAGCATCACTTAATAAGGCAATAATTCTGGGCCTTTACCATTTGAAATAATCAAACACTAGAAATACTTATGAATAACCAAAAGATTTTAGTATTTCTCAATCATACTTAGTCCATTAAAATGATCTTTTAGAAATGAATGAATTTGTATATTCCTAATTTTCTATGTTACTAACAAAATACATTAAAATGACATTCTTTTCATCCTTTCAAAGGCTTTTCAAAGGATGAAAAAAAAAGATCTAAAAGGGAATTTTTGTGATTGATATACATTTAAAAATATTTTGTTATTTGTAGAAACAATCAACAGAAGAATCACAGAAGAATAGTTATCAACAGAAGAATGTTGATAACTATTGTTAACATTTTAGTTTTTTCTTGGGCCACACTTAGAGATGCCCAGGGCGTACTGCTGGACCCTCTGCAAATATAGATTTATACTTACAGATTCTCGAAGGTACCCTTGTCCTGCAACATCATATAAACTTAGTCCTATTCTTGTTTGATGAAGCCATACTTTAAAGAAAAGAAATGAACAAAGTTTATTAAGACCTGTCCCTTATCATATGAACAAAAGGAGATAAAAAAGTGAAATTAGAGGGATAAGCTAATCTAACTCTACAAATTTATTTCTTCTCATATATACTTCTTTAATAAAGAATTGTTCAAAACAAAACAAATGTGCCATCAAATTAATGGCAAACTTCAATATGTCTATTATATATAAGCATCAAAAAATTGATGCCCTTGAGGATAATGTTTACCACCTATTCAAACTTGGGAGTTCTGCCAAACATGGACACCGGGTATAATGTTATGTCTTCAGTGAAGTTGCATTTATTCTACAGAGACTAATTACAGCAACTAAAATGTTAATTAAAGATGTTATACGTAGTTCTACTTTACAAATCACTATGGACCTCAAAGAAATCATAACAACTCAACCATTTAATAAGAACTCCCTGATTCAAATACTGCAATTGTAAGTTTAAAACTAGTCTCTCATAGCATGGTAATAATATTCATAGACTAAATAGAGATAAGAGTTAGGAGATCAAGTCCAGGGTAGGAAGTGTGCCACAAAGAACAGCGAGTGCATGTATAATAGAGAAAGGGTCTACAATGACAATGATAGTTGGAACTGATCACTCTGGACAAGAACTACGTGTTGAAAGGGATGAGAATAACATGCAAGGCATCCCTCTGTTAACAATGGTGCAAATCACAGTGTGAAAAAGTAAAGAAATAGAGTAAAAGAGAGAAGCAAATTGCCTGCCTTAGAGACAGGCAGGGGGTAAGTTAGGAGGGAACCAGGAGACATGGTGAAAGAGGTGCACTGGTGAAGGGTGGTATATATTTTATGAATAAAACTCAACAATGAACAATTTTATAATCACAGTGCTTAAATAATGCAATTAATAAAAAAAACTAATCTCTCAGGGAAATAACCTTTAATATATTGATGAAATATAGTAGTGAATAAAATAATTTAAAAGCATCAAACGTCTCAGATTTTGATATATTTACTTAGCTACTATCTTTAGGACACAATGTTTTTTAAAAAAGAGAATTAACTCCTGGGGCCAGTGAGGTGGCGCTAGAGGTAAGGTGCCTGCCTTGCAAAGCGCTAGCCAAGGAAGGATCGTGGTTCGATCCCCCAGTGTCCCATATGGTCCCCCCAAGCCAGGGGCGATTTCTGAGCGCTTAGCCAGGAGTAACCCCTAAGCATCAAATGGGTGTGGCCTGAAAAACCAAAAAAAAAAAAAAAAGAGAGAGAGAGAGAGAGAGAGAGAATTAACTCCTATTAATGATAGAAAAATCTCAGCTCTACTAAGTTTCAGGAGAAATTGCCATCAGGATAACAAATCTTAGTAAAAACAAGAAATTCTTCTGTTTAAACTTATTGAAGGATTTTTTTTTTTTACATTGAAGATGTACTCTAAAAAAGGGGCCTAAAACCTACTTAATTTACACATGGGAATTTGGGCACAGGGCCAGAGGTAAAGCAACTGCCTTGCATGCAGAAGGATGGTGGTTCAAATCCTGGCATCCTATATAGTTCCCCGAGCCTGTCAGGAGTGATTTCTGAGCATAAAGCCAGGAGAAACCCCTGAGCGCTGCCGGGTGTGACCCAAAGACCAAAATCCAAAAAAACATAAAAAAATTAAAAAAAAAAGGGAAAATAAAGAAATTAACTTACCCTTTCTCATGACATAATTAAAGAACTGCATAATAGAAATTCTTCCATAGGAATCTGTATGAAGGAGCTTAGCAAATACTTTTGCTGTAAAAAATTGCCTAAGGAAAGAAAATAGATATTAAAGTAACCTAACAAAATATGAATTAACTTCTAATTTTATTGTTATTTTTGTTCTTTTGTTTTGGGGCCACACCCAGCAGTGCTCACGATTTATTCCTGGCTCTGTGCTCAGAAAAAACTCCTGGCAGGCCGGGAATATGTGTATGGATATGGATGCTGGAAATTGAACCCAGGTTTATACTGGGTAGGTTGCATGCAAGGCAAGTATCCTACCCGCTGTGCTATAGCTCCAGCCCCAATGAATAAATTAATTTTTAAAATGATTTTTTTTTAATTTTTGGGCCACACCCGGTGGGGCTCAGGGGTTACTCCTCACTGTCTGCTCAGAAATAGCTCCTGGCAGGCACTCGGGACCACATGGGACACCGGGATTCGAACCAACCACCTTTGTCCTGGTTCGGCTGCTTTCAAGGCAAATGCGGCTGTGCTATCTCTCTGGGCCCTTAAAAATGATTTTTAAACGGGGCTGGAGAGATAGCATGGAAGTAGAGCGTTTGCCTTGCATGCAGAAGGATGGTGGTTTGAATCCCGGCATCCCATCTGGTCCCCTGAGCCTGCCAGGAGTGATTTCTAAGTGTAAAGCCAGAAGTAACCCCTGAGCGCTGCTGGTGTGACCCAAAAACTAACAAAAAATTTTAAAAATGGGGCAAAGAGTGGGAAGAGCCTTTGCTTACACAAAGCCAACCTGGGTTTGCTTCCCCAGCATCTCATATGGTCTACTGAGCTCTGCCAAGAGTAATTCCTGAGCACACCCAGATGTGACTCAAAAACTATAAAATAAAAAAAGGAGCAGGGGCTGGAGAGGTAGTAGAGACACAGAATAGGGGTTAAGGCATTTGCATGTAACCAACACTGTCTGATCTTCAACACTACAAAGAGCAACGCTTTGCATGTGAGGCCCTGATTTCAACTCCTAGCATCACATTGAATCCTCAAGTACCACTGAAGTTCTGGAGATTGTCCCTGAGTACGCCCACGCCACAGAATTGTACTACTGGGCCTGAATACTAAACCGTGAAATCAAGCATCACTGAAAGTGGCCTCAAATCTCCCAAGTACTGCTGGAGTAGGTCCCATTGTAAATAAAGAGTCCAAAAAAAAAAAGGTAAATAAAGAGTCAAAGGTAAATAGTCAAATATATAGCTCTGTGGTAGAGCATAAGTCTTGTATGTGTGTGACCTTGAATTCATTAATAACTAAAACTGACTGAAACTACCATACCATGAATTGAAATTTTCTTTTTGTTTGTTTGTTTGTTTGTTTGGTTTGGTTTTTGGGTCACAGCAAGAAGCGTTCAGGTTACAAGCAGCGTTACTTCTGGCTCTGTGCTCAGAAATCCACTCCTGGCAGGCTCAGGGGACCATATGGGGTGCCAGGAATCAAATCTGGGTCAGTCCCAGGTTGGCCGCATGCAAGGCAAATGCCCTACCACTGTGCTATCTTACTGGCCCCTGATTAAAATTTTCATTAATATCTAAGTAAAACATTGAAAATGCTTAACCAAAAAAATGGGAGAGGGAATACCTAACAAATACATGTTAAATATATTCCTTACTTGCATTTTGATCCAGCTTTTTCACCAACTTTCAAAAAACTTTCATAATTAATCATTGCTTCTTCTCCAATCATTGGTGGTGTTTGGTGCTTGTCCAACAAAAACCATAAGTTCTTAGAATTGGAGATGTTAAAGAGAACAAAAAATTTAATAGGTATTATTGCCAGTAAAATGACCATGAGGGAGGAGCGTTAATATTAAGATGAATATATGCTTATTATCCTGATAAGTAATAAATAATAAAAATAGCTAGTATTTATCAAGTGCCTACTAAGTTGTGAAATTTTCTTATATACCTCCTTAAATCAATATAACTATGTGGTATAGACAAGGCTTCCCCTTCTTTGCAAATGAAAACTGAATCAGAGAAATGTTAAATCTATTATCCAAGATCACAAAGCAAATATGGGATTTAAAACCCTGTAGTCTGACTTGATAGCAGTGGCTCTAACTTTGGCCTCCTATTAGAATCACCTCCACACTTTGAAAATAAAACAGAACTATCCTTGGAAGAGGGGTCCATAAGAGTTCTGAGTTCTGGCAGCTACCACTATTTTAGAACTATGCTTCTGCAAACACATTAAAAAGAAACCCTGAATTTTTTTTTTTATTTTTTTTTTTGGTTTTGGGGCCACACCCAGTGACGCTCAGGGGTTACTTCTAACTATGCGCTTAGAAATCGCTCCTGGCTGGTTGGACCATATGGGAAGCTGGGGATCGTACCCAGGTCCATCCTGGGCAGCCACATGTAAAGCAAATGCCCTACCTTTGTGCTATCATTCCGGCCTCTAAACTATGAATTTCTTTTTTTTTTTTTAACTTTGAATTTCTTCTTTTTTTTGGTTTTTTTTGTTTTTTTGTTTTGTTTTGTTTTGTTTTTTGTTTTGGGGCCATACCCGGCAATGCTCAGGGGTTACTCCTGGCTATCTGCTCAGAAATAGCTCCTGGCAGGCATGGGGAACCATATGGGACACCGGGATTCGAACCAACCACCTTTGGTCCTGGAACGGCTGCTTGCAAGGCAAACGCTGCTGTGCTATCTCTCCGGGACCCAACTTTGAATTTCTTAATGACAAGTAAAAGTATGAAATGGCTAACATCTAAAGTCACCTTTCATTCCATTCTTACCTGCAATTCTTCATTATCTAATAGTTCTCTGCTTTTCCTTTGCAAAAAGACAGCTCGGGATTCCTCTCTTAATTTCTGTAGTAAGACTTCATCTTCAGCTGGCAGCTGAAAAGACATTGTATGGTCAATTTCTGTACTTAAATACTAGCCTATAATTATGTATGCCACTGCTTCAAATTACTTAACAAGTTAACAAGTTCACTTGACATAAAAAGGTCCAAAGAGAATTTTGTATCAACAATGCCTAATCCCTGTGCAGAAAAGGGTAACAAGTAAGGCTAGGAATGTAGGTCAGAGAAAGAATTCATGCTTCACATAAAGGAGTATCTGGGTCTAATCTCCAGCATACTATGCACCCCCCAAGACAAAAACAACAAAAACCCACAGAGGCCAGAGAGACAGGATAGGGCTTAATTTGCGTATATTCAACCCGGAATTAATCCCTGGAATTGAATATGGCTACCAAAAATAAAACAAAACAAAACATAGGAGTATCCCTGGAATACAGAGCTAGAAAAAGCTTGAGTATCGCCAGCCATGATTGATTTCCCCACCAAAATCAAAAACAAAACTAGAAAAAGGCAAAAGTTTATCCCAAGTTTCATTTCATATTCTTAAAACACTTTGCACTATAATTTTGGACTGATAGAATTAGAACTAGCGGAAGATCCATGTAAAGCAGACCTTTTGAAAATGGAAAATGGAAAAACCTAACTTGGAAATGATCAAACTAGTGTCTGTTACAATGGTCTCCAAGACAGAGTACCCAGTGGGTATATTTCAGAGCCAGTTCATAACTAGGACCATGCATTCCAGGAGATGAGGATGTAATCCTATTCAAGCTCAAGTTTCATAAATAGCAAACTCTGGATTCCATTCATGACACCCAAATATAAATTAAAAAAAAAAAAAGG
>PVKC010026218.1:0-16223 GCA_004027635.1 Crocidura indochinensis | reverse complement strand
GCAGTGCTCAGGGGTTACTCCTGGCTCCATGCTCAGAAATTGCTCCTGGCAGGCACGGTGGACCATATGGGGCACCGGGATTCGAACCGATGACCTTTTGCATGAAAGGCAAACGCCTTACCTCCATGCTATCTCCCGGGCCCCTTGATATTCCTTTTTAAGAAAAATAATATAACAGTATGACATAAAAGTAATAACTGTATTTACATAAAAGGAAAAGCTTAAGAGAAATTAAATGTAAGTATTTTTCTCTTCAGAAGAGGAAAGAGGAAAATTATAAAAAAGGAAGAGGGATATTTGGGACATTGGTGGTGGAAATGTTGTACTGGTGATGGGGGGGTGTCCTCTTATATGACTGAAACCCAACCACAATCATGTTTGTAACCAAGGTGTTTAAATAAAAAATATTATTAAAAATTAGAAATTGTCACAAAAATTAAAATCAAATTAATACTTTAAAATTTTTGTAGGTGAGAAAGCTCCAACTTTTTCTAAATTTAGTAGTATACTTCCAAATCACCTCTTCATTAGATATTAACTATGTATTTTCCCTTAAGACAAATAGAAAATTAAATCATTCTTCCCTGTAGCATGTACTTTATTATTTATATTTATATGAATAAAATATATAACTGCACAAAGATTGACTTGCGGTTCTGTTACTGCTGCAGTTTTATGCTTAAAATATCAAGAGTTCCAATAAATCCTGTTTCTACAGTATCTATGAAGAGACGAAGGAGAGCATGACATATTTATACTATGTGCTTTCTATAGAAAAGTATTTCTCTTGTGGCCAGGCATTACGTGAGAATGAAATTCTTAACATAGTTTGTATAGTTGTGATGATTGTAATGATTTTCTACTAAATTAACTGTTGGCTATATATTATATATACTATATATTACATAATATTATAATGTAATGTAATATTATAATAGTATAATATAATGTAATTATATTTATATATTATATATTATATTAATATACTATATAATACATATTATATAGTATGATTATATAATATAATACTATTATACTATATATTATATAATTATATATATTTTGGGTCACATCTGGCAGTGCTTAGAGGTTACTTCTGGCTCTGTGGTAAAAAATCACCCTTACCAGGCTCAGAGGACCATATACAATGCCAGGAATTGAACCACCATTCATCCTGGGTTGGCTGTGTGCAAGATAATACTAGTACATAATTTTCAAAACCATTCTTCTCTTCCACTCATATGTCAACTGTTAAATATGACAATGTATATTTATTATAAAATTATATAAAATTCACAGCAAAATGGGTATGATAAGATTTATCTCATTTTAAAATAATCCATTGTTTAGACACTGTGGTAATAGAAATGTACATAGTTGGGTTTAGGTCATAGAATGTACCCTCTACTTCACCAAAAATGCCAAAAACTTTTATCCCCAAAATGTCTCCTCATTCCCCCACAACTTGTCTCTGAGACTGGCATTCTACTTCTCTCTATCACTCTCATTGCATTCGTATATGTCAATGAAGTTAATATTCTAAGTGAACTCACCACTCTTTGTGGCAAGCTTCATATCATGGGCTGGCCCTCCCAGCCATCATCTCTATTGTCTCTGGATATTATTATGATACTGTTTTTATTTTTTTATATTAGAGTGATTAGTGAGACTATTCTGCGGATCTTACTTAGGACTCATTTCATTCAGCAAAATAATCTCCATATCCATCCATATATAGGAAAAACTCATAACATTAGTTTTTCTTAGTGGCTGCATAGTATTCCATTGTGTATATGTACTACAGTTTTTATTTTAATCTGTTGTCAAGCACCTGGGCTGTTTCCAGATTCTGATTGTTGTAAATAGAGCTGAGTGAAAAAAGGCATGAATAGGGTATTTTTGTATTGTGTTTTTGTGTTCCTAGGATATATCCCTAGGAGTGGTATTGCTGTATCATATGGGAGTTCAACTTACAGTTTTTTTTGAGAAATTCTATATTCTTTTCCAGAAAGGCTAGACTAGACTGCATTCATACTAGAAGCGAATGATATTGCACACCTTTACCAGCACAGACTGTTCCTGTTCTTTGTGATGTGTTTCAGTCTTTGTGAAATGAGATAATACCTCATTGTTTTTTGGATTTTCATCTCCGTTTTGATTAGTGATTTTTGAATTTTTTCATGTGCCTTTTTTCCATCTGTGTTTCTTCTTTGAAGAATGTCTGTTCATTTATACTCCTTATTTTTTGATGGGTTTAGAATATTTTTCTTGTTGAATTTTACCAGTATGTTGGATATTAGCCAATTATTTGATGGGTAGTGAGTGAATAGTTTCTTTTACTCTTTGGGTACCCCTTGTATCCTAGACACTGTTTCCTTATTTTTTTAAATTTTTATTTTGATCATATTGGCTTCCATATATTTCACAGTAATATTTTACATATGTTAGAATTGAATCAGGGGAATACGCATCACCAAATTTGTCCTCCCCCCATCCCCATTCCCTTCCTGGAATCATTATCCCCACTATCACCCCACCATCCCGGCTGTTGGAGTAGGTGGTTCCCTCTTTTAAATGCAGCAACTTGGGGCCAGAGAGATAGCATGGAGGTAGTGAGTTTGCCTTGCATGCAGAAGCATGGTGTTTCTAATCCTGGCATCCCATATGGTCCCCCAAGCCTGCCAGGAGCGATTTCTGAGCATAGATCCAGTAGTAACCCTTGAGCGCTGCTTGTGTGACCCAAAAACAAACAAACAAACAAAACAAACAAACAAAAATAAATGCAGCAGCTTCTCAGTTTAATGTAGTTCCATATTTCTTTACCTTTGTGTCTACCTGCTTGGATAGTGGTTTTTTTCTCCTTGAAGATGCCTTTAGTTTCAATGTAATGGAGATTTTTTGTCAATGTTTTCTTTTATATACTTTATAATTTCAAGTCTGATATCAAGGTCTTTTACCCATTGTGATTTGACCTTTGTGCATGGTGTTAGATAGTTCTGAGTTTGCCTGTTTTACAGGTAGACGATCAGTTGTCCCAACACCACTTTTTGAAGAGGCTTTCCTTGCTCCATTTTGCATTTCTTGCCCCTTTATGAAAGATTAACTGATTTTGTTTCTGGGGAACAAAAGTATTCTGGGGAACAGAGTATTCTCTGAATACTCATCTATCCTGTTGGTCTTTATTCTAGTCTATGCTGTTGTAATAAATTTTAGTACAATATAAAGTTGAAGAAAATAATATATCCCATATAAATTTTTCTAAGAAATTCTTAGCTATCCATCATTATTTTTTCAAATAAACTTTATAGATTACTTTATCTACTTATATGAAAAATGTCATCAGTATCGTTAGAGATATTGAATTAAGTATGTGCAAGTAAGTATGATTTGGGGACTATTGCCATTTTAAATATGTTAATCTTCCCAATTAATGGTTATGGATTATTTCTCCATTTCTTTTTTTTGGGGGGGGGCACACCCAGTGACGCTCAGGGGTTACTCCTGGCTATTCGCTCAGAAGTCGCTCCTGGCAGGCACCGGGGACCATATGGGGAACCGGGGTATCGAACCAAGGTCCATCCTAGGTTAGCGCAGGCAAGGCAAGCACCTTACCCTTCAGCGCCACCTCTCGGCCCCCTAGTTCTCCATTTCTTGTGTCTTATTTTATTATTTCTTTTTCTTTTGGGGGGGGAGGGGGCCACACCTGGCATTGCTCATATGGGACTCTGGGATTTGAACCAACCACCTTAGCTCCTGGGTCGGCTGCTTGCAAGGCAAACGCCACTGTGCTATCTCTCCGACCCATTTTATTATTTACAGTATTTTGCAGGGATTTTTTTTGAATAGGTATTTCACCTCTTTAGTTACCTTCGATGTATTTGAGTTTCTGAGGTACTTTTGCCACTGGAATTGTTTTTTAATGTATATTTTTTCTCTATCATTATTTGCGTATAAGAATTTCTTGGATTTTTTTTTTTGGGTCACACCCGGCAGTGCTCAGGGGTCACTCCTGGCTCCATGCTCAGAAATTGCTCCTGACAGGCACGAGGAACCATATGGGGCACCGGGATTCGAACCAATGACCTTTTGCATGAAAGGCAAACACCTTACCTCCATGCTATCTCCTGGTCCCCTAATTTTTATGTTAATTTTGTAGCATGTTACTTTACTATACAAATCTATTATTTCTAGAAACTTTTGGGGGAGACTTTTGAATTTTTAAAAATAATAATATGTCTGGGGCCCTGGAGATAGCATGAAGGTAAGGCGTTTGCCTTTCATGCAAAAGGTCATCGATTCGAATCCAGGTGCCCCATGTGGTCCTCCATGCCTGCCAGGAGCAATTTCTGAGCATGGAGCCAGGAGTAACCCCTGAGCACTGCTGGGTGTGACCCCCCAAAAAAACCAAAAAATAAATAATAACATGTCATCTATAAATAGTGAGAGCTTGAAGTTTTTTCTATCTGTGAGCCCTTGATGTTTTTGTTCCTTATTGCTATGCCAAGAACTTTTAGTTTTTCCTCATTGACTATAATATTTTCCATGACTTGTTGTATATGACCTCAACTGTATCGAGAAAAGTTCCTTCATTTCTATCTTGTTGACAGTATTGATCATGAATGATTATTAGACTTATGAAATGCTTCCTCTGCATCTATTGATATGATCATATGACTTTTATTTATTCTTTAGTTGATATGGTATATTAAGTTGATAGTATTGCATAGGTCAAAGTATCCTGGAAGGAATACTACTTGGTTATGGAGAGACCATGGAAAGATTCTTTTTGCAAAGATTTTGTTGAGGATCTTTGCATCTGTTTTAATCAAGGATATTGATCTGTAGTTCTCTTTTATATGGTATCTCTGCCTGGTTTTGGTAACAGGATGATGTTAGCTTCATAAAATCTATTTGAAAGTGTTTCTGATTCTTCAATTTCCTAGTTGAGTCTGAAAATGATTGACATTATGTTTCTTTAATGTTTTCAAAGAATTCACTATTTAATCCATTTGGGCCTGGGCTTTTGTTTTTTGGAAGCCTTTGTCTGTCATTTTAATTTCCTCAGTAGTGGTATCTTTTCAAGTAATCAAGGTCATCTTGGTTTAACTTTCAGATGCTATACAAGTCCAAGAGTTTATCCATTTCTTACAGTTTCTCTTGTTCTTTCGCATAGTTTCTCAAAGTAATCATTAATTAATCTTTGAATATCTATAGTGTATAACCTCCCATTTATAGTTCTAATTTTATTTATTAAGTTTTTCTCTCTCCTTTATTTAAGTCTTGTTAATACTTTTATCAAAATATTTACTTATTAAAAGAAAAAATTCTTAATTTTACAGATCATTTGAATTTATTTTATAATTTTCAATTTATCATGTCTATTCTTAGCTTTATTCATTTTGCCTATTTTTGGTGCATTTTGTTGATATTTTTTCATTTTTTATTTGTTTTTTTTTTGGGGGGGGGCATACCCCATGATACTCAGTGGTTATTCCTGGCTATGTACTCAGAAATCACTCCTGGCTTTGAGGGATCATCTGGGACAACAGGGATTGAACCCAGGTCTGTCTTGGGTTAGCCACATGTAAACAAACGCCCTACCACTGCACTATCACTTTGACCCCAGTTTTTAATTTTTTTTTAAGCAGCGCCATTAAATTTGTGCCAAAAAAAAATAAAACCCCAAAAAACTAGACTCAGGTCATACAGGTTATTTGATTTGGTGCCTGCTCACCAAATCAAATGCACTTAGTCTCCAGTAGTCTCATGCCATCTTCTGGGGGGGTTGGGTGGCGGTGCTTCAGCTTAGTCCACAAGGCATGGCTGAGCTGAAGAGGTAGGCAGCTGTACTGAACTTCCACTAAGTATTTAACCCACAATATTCTGCGCTTTGTATGACACCAAAAGCAATGATTATGATATCTGCAAACACAGAGATGATGACAATGTCTACGCTGATACCCTCATATCAGATAAAGCTGAAGCTCTGTTTGGGCATACAGATGATGATGAGTAATCCAGTTTTGAAGGATTTTAACATTTCTTATTTATCTTGATTACCTGATTAGCTACAGTTTTCTGCACTTTATTTAAAGTTTAAAAGATATTGTTGCTAGTTTACAACTTTTTTATAGTTAGCAATAAATATTGAAAAAACATTAAACCTACTGATTCCCCAATTATTGTAATTGTTTTAGGTATATATTTTTACTTTTTGAAATTTACCAGTGACTGCTGTGTTTTTCACCTTGGCTTATACTCGAGTCACCAGTTTTCATAGTTTGTAGGGTAAAATCCGAGGGGGGGCTGTTGGTCTATACTCTAGTCTCTATATACTTGAGTATAAACAGTATATATTTTCTTCTTACTGCATCTTTTACTGTGACCCATAAAGTATGAGAACTTGTTTCTTAATTCTCACATGTTTACAGAAAACTTTTGATTTCCTCTTTGATTTTATCTATGACCCAGTAGTGAGCTGTTTCTTTTCCAGGTGTAAATATTTTCTCTTTGTGTCTTTTTCAAGACATTTCTAATTCATTTCTAATTTCAGTACATCATAATATTAGAAAGTACTTTATGCAATTTCTATCCTCCAGATTTTCTGAAGATATATTTTATAGGCCAGCATGTAGTCTCTCTGAAGATTAACCCATATGCATTGGAGAAGAATACAAATCCAATTTTGGAGCAATGGATAGTCTTATCTATCTATCTATCTATCTATCTATCTATCTATCTATCTATCTATCTATCTATCTATCTATCGATCTATCTATCTATGTCTATCATCTGTCTATCATTTATCTGTCATCTATCTATCTATTATCTATCTATCTATCTATCTATCTATCTATCTATCTATCTATCTATCTATCTATCATCTATCTATATCTATCATCTATCTACTCTCTTATATTTCATCTTTTAGTGCCAGTATATTATTTTTGAGTTTTAGCCTGACTTAGCTATCAATGGTGACAGGGGCACATTGAAGTCGTCCACTTATTATGTTGTTATTGATATCTTTTTTTCAAATATATCAGCAATTATATTGAATATTTTGCTGGAAACTTAATGTCTCCATATATGTTTAGGAATATAATTTCTTCCTGGAACACTATAGCTTGATTATTAAGAAATACCCACTTCTTAGGACGGACTGCGGTTCGATCCCCCGGTTCCCCATATGGTCCCCCGTGCCTGCCAGGAGCGACTTCTGAGCGAATAGCCAGGAGTAACCCCTGAGCGTCACCGGGTGTGGCCCAAAAACAAAAGCAAAAACAAAAACAAAAAAAAAGAAATACCCACTTCTGTCTTTTAGAAACCTTTTAATTCTAAAATCTGTGTCATTTGATATCAGTATAGTCACTCTAGCCCTTTTAAGAAGTTTTTGCCTGAATGATGGTTCTGTAATCTTTGACTTTGTGTATATGTTTGCTCTGATTATTTGTATGTGTTTCTTGTAGGTAGCAAAATGTTGGCCTTAACTTGTTGATCAAATTGTCTTTCTGTGTCTCCTAACAAGTGCATTCAGTCCATTGACAGTGAATGGAAAGATTGTCATGGGAGTTAGTGTTTTCTTTGTTTTTTTTTTCTTTTTTTTTTAAGAGTTTTGGATATTTATTGTGCCTGCCTAACCTTAATGTAGACATTTCAGTTCTTTTAAGACTGGTTTTGAATCTGTAAAGTTTCTGAGCTGTTGTTTATCTGTGTAATCTTTCTTCAAACCTGAATGTAAGTCTAGCTGCATGACAAACTCTTGGCAAAGCATTCATTAATTTGAGTTTTGTAACTATATTTCACCACTGCCTTCAGGCTTGAGGTTTGCTTGTAACAAATCTGTAAATCTTAAGGATGAACCTTTTTTTTTGGGCCACACCCGGTGATGGTGACGCTCAGGGGTTACTCCTGGCTATTAGCTCAGAAGTCGCTTCTGGCAGGCACGGGGACTATATGGGGAACCGGGGGATCAAACCGCAGTCCGTCTTAGGTTAGCACAGGCAAGGCAGGCACCTTACCTCCAGCACCACCGCCTGGCCCCCAAGGATGAACCTTTGTAATTTGTTTTAATTTTGCTTCCTTTATATTCTATCCCTATCTGTATTATTTATTGTTGAGACTATATAAAATTTGGAGCATTTTCTTCTTTTTCTTTTACTGATATTGTTTTTGGACACACCCAGTCTTCCTCAGCTGTTATTACTAGCTCTGAATTTGGGTCATTCCTGGCAATATTTGGGGAACCATATATAATTCTAGGGATCAAACCTGGGTTCGTGACATGCAAGTCAAATACCTTACCCACCTTATTATTGCTCCAGCCCCTGGTTTTTCTTTAGAACCCTTTTAGCTGATACACTTCAGGTATGCAGGATTTTCTTGCATGTATTCTTTATCTCTGTGTGGTTCTCTAAAATGATGTCATTGACTTTGATTCTTCATGGTTATTTTCTTTGTGGGTCTCTGAAACTTCAATTCTTATGTTATTTCTATTGAGTTTATCCCAGGCTTTTTGCTTGTTTGTTTTGGGGCCACACCAAGTGGTGCTCAAAGGTCATTCCTAGCTCTGTTGTCAGAATTTGTTCCTGGCAAGCTCAGGAAGACATGAGATACCAGAGTTAGAAACCAAGTCTGTCTAAGTTGGCCATAAGCAAGGTAAATGCCCTATTACTGTGTTATCTTTCTGGCACCTGCAGGCATCTATTTTCATCTGTTCACATTCTTTGAGGACTTTTACATTATTTGTTTTAAAGATTTTTCCAACCTCTTTTATTATTCATCTCATCTTCCAGTTCACTGATCCTGTCTTTAGCAGATGTTACTTTGTTAATTAAGCTTTTCAGTGAGATTTTTATTTCATCTACCAAGTTTTCCATTTCTGTCATTTCAGTTTGAAATTTTCTCATTTCTACTTTCATATCCTCTTGATTCTGGTTTATAATTCATTTGGTTCGTTCTTGGTTTCTTTAAGTTCTTTGTACATATTCCATAATTCTTCTCTAAAGTCTTTATCAGAGAGGCTACATAGGTGGTTGGTACTTGTTGTGTATGCAGAGCTACCATTGCTATTCTATATGTATTGTGATTTCTGCATTGTTTTCCCATGTGTCTATTGTGATGTGGTGTTTTCTAAGTGCTTTTCTAGAGTACATTAACTAGAGCACATATGTGTGGCTGTGGAGCAGAGCCCAGAGGCCTTGCTCTTCTTGTTGCACATGTCTGTGTTTAGTTGATTAGAGTTGAAATATTTTATTGATGCACAATTGATAATAAGAAGTTTCCTGTGAATGTTGTCTGCTGTAGATTCCTTATTAGGACCTTGAGATTCCTGAAATTTTGAAGTCCTGAAATATAAGCTTTATTGAATGCCTAGAAAGAAGCTTCAGACCTTAGAATTTTAACAGGACATGGAAACTTATTGTATGTTTTGCTGAAATATGTTTCTTTAATGAAAATTAATTTAAATTAATTTAAATATTTAATTTTCTATTATCCATTAATCTAATTGCTTTAATTTTATTCCTATACTTTTTATGTATCAGGCAGCAAGTATTATGTTAGTATTTTACCTGAAGAAAGTATTACATTTTGGGAGGGAAGGAGTATAAAACATACAATGCAATGCTTAGGCCTTCCATACTGTCAGCTCTGTATACAGAGCTAATTCACAGCAGTACTCTGGAGACCATCTGCATTTTAGGAGAATCAAACTGAGTTCTTAAATGCAAGGGAAATAAGTAATCTTTTTTTATTTTTTTATATTTTTGAGGAGTAGGAAATGGCACACAAGCAGTAGTTAGGGCTTACTCCATGCTCTGAGCTCAGGGATCAGTCTTTATGGGTTCAAAGAAATATATAAATTCCAGGGGTAAAGTGTGGGTCAGCTGCAAAGCAAGTAGCCTACCTGCTCTGTTATTCTTCTTATCCCTTTTATCTTATAAAATGTATCGAAGCATATATGAGGAAGGTTAAAAAATCTATTTACATTAGTGTGGTCAGAATTTAGGAGACATGCTCAAGGACTGACAAGATTGGGATGGAGTTTAGCATAGTGGTGGAGGCAAAGCCAACTAAGTCTCTTTAAGAAACAAACTTTTAAGTGGCAAACAAATGGGACTGGAGGGTTTTGTTAAGGGAAGTGAACACTGAGGAAGAGATTGACATTGAAACATTATATGTAGGAAATCTAATCATGAATAATTTTGTAATTTCATGGTGACAAAAAAGAAATAAAAGAATGGTGACCAGGAGAGTAGCTGTAATTGGAGCAGAAACATAGAGACAGAGAGGTTTTATGATAATGGAATATGACAACTTGCATCTGGGAAAATTATACTCAATGAAAAAGACCTATATGTTTCAATTCTTAAGTTTCAAATTAGAGCAGAACATAACACAGTAAGAAGTGGCTGGCAGGTGTAGGGATAAAAGCTAAGATTCACCGGTACAGCACATTGGCAGAATAAATACATATACTTAAAATATGATCTGGATTACATATAGTAATAGTGAATTACTAGTTGATTAACTAGATGCAGATTTGTATGAATTTCTAACATGAGAATTTGCTTTGCCACAATTTGAAAATCTGAGGAATAATATAAATATGTCTGTGATTTTGGTTGGTTCATTGGTTTCCTTTCGTGCTATTATTGATGAAGTAGATAAAACAACAACAAAGAAAACATATTTGTAAAGAATTTTGTCAAGGCAATACTTCAATTGTCCTCTAGGTACAATTCATATATTTAACTCCATGCACAAAAGCAGTCATTTTTATTTTACAAACAAAAGTTCAGAATATTTTTCTTAACATCAACAGCTGCAAATCTGCTGAACATTGCCTGTCTACTTCTCTGTGCATCTTGCTATTTGTGATGGTTGCACATTTTGCAATTTCTGTATCAGTGACTTTCCATAAATCATTTTGACTTTAATGCACAGCCCTTGTATGGGATGTTTGTGTATTTGTGTCTACAAACTAGTCTATATTGTCAGTGATTGTCAATTACTTTTGCAAGTAATTGGTCCTCTTTCTTTTCCTCTGTATTCATTATCATTGATCATGCAGTGGCTAATTACTATTGATGCAAATCTTAGCCTGTGTACAGAGCAATTAGGAAAAATTTGCAGGAGCAACTAACTCTAGTGTATGTATGTGTGGGAGGTTTGACTCTGAAATGACTGGGTAGTATTATAATGTACCTTTGTCATCTTATATGTTTTGAAGCCTATAAGCAGTTTAACATGTATTTAGGGCATACAAGTTTCCTCCTCAGAATTTAAATTGTGACAAAAATAATTCCTTTTATATGTGACATAATAATAGGTTCCCTGCAATCAGAATGAATGTTTCTCCCACTGGTATACTCTCCATAAACAGAATCATGCTTTTTTATTTTTTAAATATATACGAAAAGTACGAAGAAAATTTTGTATTTCTAACTGCTGTATAATTTTAATGTATCACTTCTCGTGTTTATGGACAGAACATCCTTGATTTAAAACAGCTGGGGCTTGAAGTACCTTATTTAATGAAATTGATCTTGGGCTTAGAAACTGGTTTCCCTCATTCTTTTGATAAGAGTACAATAGACGCTTATTTGAAAAGATATTATGCCTTTGTACAGATGGAACAAACTATAATAAGGTATGAGGCATATATTTGTGATCATTATTATAATAAGTATTTTATTTGCTCCTTTTCAATGTTTTATATGTTACATATTTCCTATTTAATTCTTAGATAAATCAGTCTACATTATATATTTCTTGATGAAAGAAATTACTTAAAGATTCTTAAAAATGCAGCAACAATTTTATAAAAAGAACTGAAATATTTTTCCAACCAGTTGGTTGTCCAACAATGCATTCAGCACTATTCTGGACATGCTAGGAATTTCAGAAATTTTTGCTTAAAATGCTTTAAATTAATTTAACTCTTTTTGTTATTATTGTAAACATTTTATTTAGATATAATTTTATTCCCCTTCTAGTTTTAGTTGAATGATCTAATGGATTTTAAAAATGAAATAATTTATAACATAAAAGCTTTACTGAGAAAATATTTTTTTAATTTAGTGACTAAATTTGGTAGACACTGTGGCAGATTTTTCACCATTTTTTCTTTCTTTTGGCTGGAAATAGTGCTCACTTTTTAAGAGTGTTAAGTCACATAAGCTTGAGGATTCCAGAGCCTTGAAACTGGCATTTGGTCGATTGATAGATGAATGCACAGTGTCTGGGTTTTATTCCTCTCAGAGAAGTTTTAAAATTTAAAATTTAATTAAATGCACTCTCTAGTGACTCCACCTTTGCATCAGTAGGGTGTTATTTCATTTTACTGAAACCACCTATTCATCAGCCAGGACTCTAACAATGTCAATTCACATATTTATTTTTTATAATATTATAATATGAATAAAATTTCCAAAACTGCTAATTGCCACCTCTCTATGTTCAAGTTAGACATTATTACTGAAACCTATAGCATGCAATTATACTATCATGTTGGGAGAGTCCACATTACTATTATATAGCATCCACTTCAGTTAGGAAAAATTATACTAATTTATAGCATATAATTCATCTGAAAGATTGTAGGGAGATATGTAGTTAAGATATTTGGTAGACAAATGAGTAGGTAAACAACACAAGGTCCAGAGAGTTCTTTTGAAGCTGTCATTTTCAGTGTGGACACAGACAAGGCATTTTTCCTGAACTAGGCACCAAAAGGTTCAGACAGAAGGCTTTAGGACTGGTACTGGAGTTCAGACAGCAAATCATAGCAAACCCAGTTTGATCCTGTAAATTCCACCATACTTCAGAGATACATTTTTAGAACCACCTGTTAATTTAAACTTAGGCAGGAATTCTCACATAGCTATGACTTTATCTGTTCTGTGTTTTGTTTGCTTATCTTGTTAACATATGTTGCACACTCTAGTGACTCCACCTTTGCATCAGTAGGGTGTTATTTCATTTTACTGACACCACCTATTCATCAGCCAGGACTCTAACAATGTCAATTCACATAACATTTTCAATCTATTAGCTTTATTCTCAATACATAAAATATTGTTCAGTTGTAATTCTCATCCAAAATTTTAGTTATAATATTAGATAGTGGAAATATAATAATCTTATCTCATTTACTTAATTTACATTTTCACATCATTAAAATTAATCCATAAATATACATATCAGACTATGTTAGTATAAATGGATAAAGTATTACTGTTTACAATTATGTAATTCTGACTATTCAAATGCCAAATGCTATTGTGCCTTGAGTGTGAATATTATTCTAAGCTTTAATTAAAAGGACCTTTATTTATAAATATCTAGATAAATTTATAAATATCTGAGTAAATTTATATCTAAGTAAATTTATTTTTTATAAGATTTTATTTTACAAATTTTAGTATATAGAAAACAAAAATGATAATAATGTTTAAAGTGCATTCAACTGTATTTAAGCATACCCATGATAGACTAAATCCATGACAGACTAATTCCCATTTTAGACCATGTTATTATTATGAAAGAAGAAAGTTTTAATATTTAGACCTAAGAATAATTTTAAATATATCCCCCAGGATAGTTAAATAGCACAAACATTTTCTAACATTTAAAGTAACTGGCAAAATCTTTTGAAATAAGTTTTTAAAGTCCATTAACTTTGATGTCATTTCAAATGCTGTTTACATATGAAATAACTACTCTGAATATTCCTTGAGAAGTTAATTTGCTGTTTAAAGCAATTAAATCTGTTTTTTTTCCACACTTAAAATTACAGAGTGGTGGAGAAGATTGCTATACAGCAAGTGATGGTACTAAAAATATAAAACAAACATGCTGTTCAAAGTACATTTACTCTATGCTCTTAAACTCCTGTTTTGTTTTTTCTACTTTTAAAAAGTGAGGCAAAACATTTAAACATACTTTCAAATGCCATTTATACACCTTAGCTAAAAAGCTTCGCCACACACATACTCACACACAATAAAGTATATCACAGTTATTTAAATCTGTACTCTGTAAGGAGCCTATAAAAACACTCATTCACCAGCAATGATCCTTAACTAATGTTGAAATCAAACCTACAAGGAAAGCATTAGAGATATTTTGAAGTGATTGTCCGAAGCTAATATTATCTACTAAGAGGTTACTAAATATTTCATTGCTGAATTATTACCAGATTTTTTAATGATATATTTTGAAACTCAACATTTTTGTTTTAGAAAGTTTGCCTTTAGATTCTTTAACCTGCATCAAAATTATGTCTCCTAAGTGCACAAGGAGTTGTAAATAGAAATGAAAGTGTTAGTAACTAGTGTAAAGAGAGTCACCCTTAAAAAGTCAATAGTGAATGCTTCAAAAGATCATTAAAATCTCAGTTAAAAACATATGGGAAATAAAGTTGTTATTTCTGTAAAATCAGCTCAGCAGAATGAATGTAAAGAAATGTAATATATTAAAATAAACATTTCCAAAAATTTAAAAATTTAAAGATTAATTTCAGTTTAAGAATGAAACTAATAATGAAGAAATATTTGACAAAAAATTATCCTAGAAATGATATGTACTTTGTTGAGTTCAATAGTTAATGAATCATAGTTTTACTTCTGTTTCCTTATAATTCCAACTTTAAATTTAAGTTTATAAAACTTAATTGTATAATAGGGTGAATGAAATAGGTTATCAGGAATGGAATATGACCAAAAATACACACAAAAGTATATCATAAATCTAATAAAGAAATCATTGCTTTGCAATATATTTTGGCGATGATATGTTTATGAAAGTTTAAGTAATTTAAAAGGTATTTCATGAACTTTTCATATTGTACAATACATATATTAAAAAATATGGGATCTTGGAGATTGAGCCTGGGTTAGCCACATGTAAGGCAATTGCCCTACTCCAGCCCCAATACTCATTATTTTTCTGTTTTCAATTATTTTGTATCTCTTGTTACAGGAAACTTACAGAGTAAGTATATTGTTAGTGCTGCTCCATGAAATATACAATGGTATTAGTTTTCATGCATGTTAGTCATATTTGGCTATTATGTACTTTATATGTCTCAAATGTGACAGTTTGTTTCAGTTATACTGGAATATGGAAGAATGTTATAGCTATTCATCCAAAGTACAGACTAACAACAATGACACATGAGATTTAAGCTAAAACCATCAAAATTAATGTGCCTGCCAAGGTGACCAGCAGACAGTAGGGATGATTGGTTGGGATTAGGGAAATAATAGAGTACAGGAATATTGGTTATGGGTATTGACACATCATGTGATTGGTGTTTAAGTTCTATATGCCTAAAATTCAACTATCATTAGTGTTGTTCTTTAAAGAAACAATTCGAAAAATGTGGTTGAAAATTAAACTTTTTATTTAGTTTTAATGAATTTAGTTGCCGCATTTGACTATTACATATTTCAAGATGTTGGAAGCGAGTCTTTGTAGAGAAATCAACATGGTAAAGTATGAGATAAATTAACATGGTAAGAAATATGTAATATTTAAAATAAAATATTGTAATTGAAAAAAAATATCATGCTATCCTTAGTGTATGTCTGGGAAATACTACATGGCATAATTAATATAGATTTTTGCTCATAACTCAGTTTAGTTTATATATAAGAAAAATCTATCTTTTTTTCTGCTTGATGTAGAAACAATTTATCCTGCCATTATGGCCCCTCTTAGGTAGAAAAAGGCTGTCTTAATGACTCTTGGTATTGATATCCTCCCCCAGTCTGATATCAACATTGTGGAACAAAACTTTAACTCTTTAATATAATAAAGCTGGAGATCTCTGAGCATCCAGATAGTTTATGTATTACTTAACAGCTCATTTAGAGGCCAAATGCATGCCCAACGATACAGACATTTTAAATATGAAGAGAGAATGAACCATATGCTCAGGTGTTCTTGGATTCTCCTTTTGTACATATGAAATTTTTGTTAAGAAGTTTTATCAGCTTTTTTTTTTTTTGCATATTTGGCTAAGATCCAAGTAGATATCATTATCTCACTGTGGATAGTAGTAGCCACACAGGTTATGCTTAACCTCTCCTTGGAAGGCTTTCTATTTCTTTCACTTTCTGAGCAGAGATTCTGTTAAATCCATTATCAGCATTATACAGTAAGCTCTTTTGATCTGAATTAACCAAGCATAAGACTTACAAATTATTTAAAAGAAA
>PVKC010026217.1:0-16209 GCA_004027635.1 Crocidura indochinensis | reverse complement strand
AAAAAAAAAAAAAAAAAAAAAAGAAAAGAAAAGAAAAGAAATCGCTCCTGGCAGGTCAGGGGACCATATGGAATGTCAGGATTTGAACCACCATCCTTCTGCATGCAAGGCAAACTCCTTACCTCCATGCTATCTCTCTGGCCCCTCATCTTTGAATTTCATTTTGATACAGTAAAGGAAATACTGCAAAATATTTTCTATGAAGGGGAAATTGGGGCTGGCAGTGGCAAGAAGTATTACTCTATATTTACTTTATATTTATATTTTATATTTATATTTTTAGATATATTACTCTATATCTCCCAGCTATTCAGATCTGGGAGAGAGCTACTTTAATAAGAAGAGGTTGGGATTAGAGGAAAGTCTGGGAAGAAGATGTCCATTCAATATTTACCTGGGTTAGAAGAGCTGAATCAACATTGGTCTCAGGTTCAAGCAGGAATACATGTGATTCCATTTCCATCAGACTGATATCGAGGTGTCAGCTTTCAAGCAGAATGGAGACAGTACTGCACAATGTTTGGCTCATATCATCACTCAAACCATCTATAATTGACCATCAAGCCATCTTTAAAAGGATTACACTATCATTTTATTCCTACAGGAAATAAGAACATCTATCCAAAACAGCATTACTTAGAAAGCTATTGTCTCAATGAACAGAGTTTTTCCCCTTGGCCATAAAATCAATGCTCAGGGACAGAAATAATGAATGGCCAAACACATGAATGAATGCATAATTACACTACTGTGCAGGCTGCCGGGGTGAAGATACGGCTCAGTGATCCAGTGCATACGTCACAGGTGTGAAGTCCTGTTCAACCTCTATCATCACAAAGATAAAAGTTAATTAAATGAAATGAAAAAGTGAGACTGCAGTAGAAGAGAAAAGGCTGGTTGCAGTGTGGTAAATATGTCTCCCAGCTGGAACACTCTTTTGAGTCTGGACTGTGTCTGCCTGGCTGACTCCTAAGTCTGACCTCCTCTCTCTGCTGTCACTTCACAGGAGCATGTCACACACAAGTCTGTAAGCTTTGGAGTGTGGTTTTTTTTTGGGGGGGTGGGGGGACAGCCCCACCCAGCAGTGTTCAGGGATTACTCCTCGCTCTGCACTCAGAAAGCACTCCTGACAGACTCAAGGGACCATATGGGATGCTAGGGAGCAAACCCATGCCTGTTCTGAGTCGACTGCATGCAAGGTGAATGCCCTATTGTTGTGCTGTCACTCTGGTCCCAGTAAGTTTATGTACTTTTATAACTGGAACCCAACTACAAACATGTTTGTAATCATGATACTTAAAGATATTATTTAAAAAAAATGAAGAATGTTTCTGAAGAAGAAAGCATCCTGTGAGGGACTGTCCTATCCACCATTGACTGCCAAAACCAAACCCTAGCTTATCCTACAAAGGCTTCTTCTCAGCAGGAAGCCAGTAGACTCCTTTGCCTCAGGGCCATGAATTAGTGCAGAGTAGTGTGTACCTCTGATCAGGTGTTGAAGATGAGTGGTAAATAGACTTGTTCTCATTCAACTATCATCAATACATCGAGCAGACATTGGAGGGAGAAATAATGACCTTAATAAGGTGTAGATCTTGCAGAATGTAGACACTATGACAATATGTTTCAAGAGTAAAGAAACCCTGAATCCCTTAGGTCATGGAAATTTCCTTACTTTCCTAATACTTACTGTGCCTATACAAAAAAAAAAAGTGGGGTAACACCAAATCCTGCCACTCCAGCATTCCTTTTTCTGGTTTTGTTTTGTTTTACTTTTTGTCTGTTTTTGATATTATTTTCCTTCTCTTTTTTCTTCCACTTTTTTCACTCTTGTGAATATTATTCAGTGATTTTTTTAATTTCATTTTTTTAGTAGTTGATACCAAATTTTTTCTTCCCTTTTCCTTAGCCATTTTATCTCAAACAGAATAGCATAACCTGAACCATTCAGCCCCATAAATTGAGGGGAGAAAAGGATGTTACCAGGACCAGATTGGAACACCAAACAGAATTGATACCCAAGCTATAACAAGATGTAAAGTGAGACCAGTTACACTTGTATTCTGGTGGGGAGGGGTAAAAGAGGGAGATATGGGAGACATACTGGGAACAGGAGTGACAACATTGGTGGTGGGAATGTCCTTCATTGATTGTCACTAAGTACCGTAAATAATTCTGTGTAATGAACTTCAGTCACAATAAAAATTTTAAAAAAGGGGCCCGGGAGATAGCATGGAGGTAAGGCATTTGCCTTTCATGTAAAAGGTCATCGGTTCGAATCCCGGTGCCCCATATGGTCCCCCGTGCCTGCCAGGAGCAATTTCTGAGCATGGAGCCAGGAGTAATCCCTGAGCACTGCCGGGTGTGACCCAAAAACCAAAAAATAAATAAATAAATAAAATAAAAAAAGACAGAATTAGAGGTTGAATAGGGCATGACAATAATGTCCACAGAAAGCTAAACTTGAAATAAGAGCTGAAGGTTGAATGGTAATTAATGGGGAGAAACGGAAAATATGCTGGAGGTAGAGTAATGGAGAAAAGGAGCAGCATGTGCCAAAGACCTGTGGTGTGCAGAATCTACTATATCATGGTCAAAATCAAGAAAGCAGGAATATGAAGACAATATGAGTCTAAGCAGAGATGTTGACCATTATGGTCTTTGTGGTAAGATCAGAAGACTAAAAAATGACAAGAAGTTATTAGAGAGATACGGATTTGTCCCAGGCTTTGTGACTACTTCAAACAAACTTAAGAGCAGGTGCCCACCTGGTACTTTCAAAGAATTTGAAGTGAGCTACAAGACCCCTGGGAAAGCATAATCATGGGACAGAGCAAAGTCTCCAGATTGTCTGTCTCCAGCTTGCTTAACACAGATGAAACCATAGGAGTTTTAGGCCCTGGGGAAACTGACAACACACACACACACACACACACACACAAACACAAACACACACACAACCACTAAGTTCATGTCCTGTGTAGATTTTAAAATATAGCTTAAAGTCTCTGGGTATATTTCCTTCTTACAAAAAAAATCTAGAATACTCAGGTTCAAAATATTTATAAAATCTGGAATAAAATATTCAAAAAAGGTAAGTGATAAAACTAAAGTGTTTATCTTTCCACATCTATGCCCAAATTGAATTATCATGCTTACTGTTGAGTATGTGACCTTCAGCAATTATTTAATGATCTTTTGTAAGCCTCGAAGGTCTGAATCTAAAACTGAGGTGATAGCATCTCATTCAGAGGTATAGTTTGAAGATTAAATGAAAATTTACTCCCAACTACCTGATACTTTCCTCACGTTAATAAGCCTCATCAGCACTCAGATGTGACATCATCTTCCACATGGTATGCCCCAGCTTTCCTGCTAGGACCTTGAGAACAGACATCTCATTCCCATAAGGAAAAATAAAAGGGGGGAGCTCCAGCTTCTTCCCCATCTCCACTCACAGAACTGAAGGTTCAGTCAAGGCACAGAATGAATCAAGAGGCCTTCCTCCAGAATACTACTTAGCTCCTCAAGCTCACACACAGACTCTCATCTTAAGAGCTACCAGGAAAAACTCTCTCACCTTGCTCTTTGTCCTCATTTCATCTCTTAGAAACACACACACCAATACTGCCTGCTCCATACTAAACATCCCTGTGCCAGGAACCCTGTTAGGTTTCTTACAGTTTTGAGAACGATGATGCTTATATCTCCCGTTTATAGATGAAGGAGTAAAAGCACAGAAAGGTTAGATAACTTGTCCATAGACAAACAGTGACAGAGTTTGTATTCAAATTTAGGTTACTCAACATCAAAAGCTAATTGGTATGTATTTTCTTTCTAATTTTGTATTTAAAGAAACATTGAAAGAATATTATGGGCCGGGAAGGTAGCGCTAGAGGTAAGGTGTCTGCCTTGCAAGTGCTAGCGTAGGACTGACCTCGGTTTGATCCCTTCGGCGTCCCATATGGTCCCTCAAGCCAGGAGCGTTTCTGAGCACATAGCCAGGAGTAACCCCTGAGCGTCAAACGGGTGTGGCCCAAAAACCAAAAAAAAAAAAAAAAAAGAATATCACAAAATCACAAAGAGCCTCATTGTAACAATTACTAACATTTTGCTATATATTTGCTTATCATTTTTCTTTGTTTGTCGCTCTGTCAGTTTTATGAATACGTGAGAGTACACTGGGGGCTGATCAGTGCATTATACACAGCCAACCTGGTTCACTCCCTGAGCTCCACCAGGAGTGATACCTGAGCACAGAATAAAGAGTAAGCCCTGAGCATTCTTAGGTATGGCCCAAACATTATTTCACCAGAAGAAAGTACATTATGAACTTACCATTTTACTGAAATACTTCTGCACAAAAATCCTGACTAGTAATATTTATTTGCATACCCAAAATACGATTTATCAGAAACAGGAAATTTAACACTGGGGCTGTGATATCTCCTACTTTACAGATTATACAATTTTATTAAGTTTCTAATAATACCTTTCTTGACTACTGTTGCCTCGTTCTCTTCTGGTGCAGAATTGTCATATATTTTTATTCCCTTTATTACTGAATGATCAGACGACCTTTCTCTTTTATTATATTGACATTTTTTAAAGTGCAGAGTTTATTTTCCCAATCTTCCTTATTTTGGGTTTGTGCAGTATATTCTCATGAATAAACACAGGTATTATTTCATGTTTATCAGGAATCCTATTATTTAAGTCATCAGAAAGTACATTATGTTGATCTGCCCATTTCTAAGGCATTAGCAGTAGACATTTGGTTAAGGTAATATCTGTAACTTTTCCATGCAACAAAATTACTATTTAGCACTTTGTAGTAAGTAATTTGTGGGGAGACATTTTGATGATCTGTAAATTGCCAGTTGTCATCAAATCTTCACTGGAGCTTTAGCACCCATTACAACTTATAGCTGAATCCAGGATCTCAATAAAGCAAGGGTCTTGATTTTCTACAATTATATTATTTTTTCTTCCCTTACATTTAGTCATTTATCATTATTGGAAACTTGTGGATCCTTAATTGATTCTGTCCGATTATTTATTGCTTATCATTATATGATATATTATATTGACCCTGATATTGTCCCAAGACAATATTGTTCAGGCTGGTGCCGGTCCCTCTGGCACACTTTTTATGCTCTTTGTATATAATCTTTTTCATAGATGTTCAAGATTTTCCAGGCTCATCTTTTATTTTCTCTGTCCCAATTCTTCTCTCCCTGTGTCCTCAAGGAAGCTTTATTTCTCTCAGGAGAGTTAAGCATTAGAAAGCAAGGTCTAGATTCGGGGATGATTCTAAGTGTGTGTGTGTCACTAAACATTGCACAGCATTGTCTCTTGTGCTTTATAGTGATTAGCTCTTCTCTCACAGGGACGTCTAGACCACAGAGTGCGTGCATCTCTGAGGTTTGCGTTTTGGAGGCTATTCTTCACTTAATCTTGCCTGGCTCCTCTTTTAATACAGGGTATTATTTTAGTCAATTTTTCTTCTTTTTAAATGCAGAGCAAACTACCTCCATGTTGCCACTTATGAGAGAGTAATTCAGATTCCCACTATTGTTTCAGGCTCCAGGACACCAGGGACACAAATGTGTCCTTGCAGCAGTATCCTTGCTGGGACCATATGGCAAGGAATGGTGACTAAGTGGTGTTGGTCATTACTAATACAGATTTCCAATTTCCAACAAGATTGAGTGAAGGCCATGTAATGCTAGAGAGAATGAACAAAGGATACCTGGGGACTGATTCCATACTAGATGTGATAACCTTCCATTTATGGAGGCAACCTGAAATAATCATCGTAGAACATGTGAATACATGCACACATGCCCACATACATGTGCTAATTAGTGAAGGTGAAGGATAGAGGAGAGAGAAATCCAGTAGCCAGGAACTTGACTTTTAAAAGAAAATCTTATTTTATGAGAAGCTTGGACCAAGTCAAGACTTGGAATTTTAAATCTCAGCCTGGTCCAGCCTAAGACCCACCTAATTCCTCACAGGATGGTCCCAAGACTACACCATACTCTATAATGCATAGTGGCCCTGACCTCATGTGATTACTTTCATGGTAATTCACTCATGTTAAATTAAAACTTTCGATCATAGGCTGGGGAGATTAAAGCAGATAAAAGAGATTACAGTTTTGTACACACTTGACCCAGGTTTAATCCCCGGCATCCCATATGGTCCCCAGAACACCACCAGTAGCAATTCTTGAGTGCAAAGCCAGGAATAAACCTTAGCACCACCCTGAATGACTCCACCTGCCCCCCAAAGAAAACTTAGATCAGCTAGCTACATTTACAGTCCTTTGCACAGATGTAGACTCACTCTTTCATCCCAGAATATGCAACGAGTCAGAGATATCAATTAAGGAATCTCTCAGAAGAAGATAATATTCAGAAGAGCACCTCATGGCTACTTTTCTGTGGGGGGAACAAACAGCTCTTTGGTTGAGAATGGGTTTATTTCAGAGTATAGGAAACATCATGGTCATGTAAAGGGTGCCCTTTAGTAATGGCCATCTACCTGCAGCTAAGAGAAGTAAGTGCCTTCAGACTAGAAACTAGGTAAGGTAGCAAGGTTCAATCCCTTTGCTGGCCTCTCTTTCAGTACAAGCTTGTCACTCATAGACAAGCTCCTTGTTAACGCTCTGGGAGGGAGAGTATGCAGCTCAGGTCTCCTGGGGTAGGAATCAATTCATTTGCATGCCAAAGAACAAGGGCAGCACTTCTTTTAGCTCTAGGCTCCACTCTCTCTCTCTCTCTGGGGGCCTTCCCTGGCCTGCTGGTTCAGCTTAGCTGCCCCAAATCCTTCCATACAACCTCCATTCTCTTGTGGCTTTGTTTTTCTTCTTAACATTTGTCATTCTGACATTGTACAGAATTTCCTCACGTCTGTTCTTTATTGTTTATTTTTTTATGAAATGTAGACCTATGCAAGCTGGATTTTTCTGTGATTTGTCCCCTTTCATGTCTTCCCCACTCCTGAAGTAGTGCTCTCCTTGTTGATAGCATGCTATCATGCTACTCAATATACTAAGTGTTTGCACAGCTTAGTAAGATTCAGACAGAACCAGACTGGGGGATAAATACATGAGAATAAAGTATTAGACAATAACATGCTCCAGCAAAGCTGATGACCTAAGACCACAAAGGAAGTATTTGCTTTTTGCCTGCTTCCCTGTTCCTCCTCCCCATTAATGAAAACCCCAAGGTTGGTATAGTGCCCTGAGTAAAACAAGCTTAGAATAGTTTAGACAATGAGGGCTCCAAATGTGCACCCAGGAAGAAATGTCCTGCCAGAATAGAGTAAGAGATCAGCATGACTTCAGTGAAAATGCTCACTAATTGTGTATTTCTCTGTGGTCACAGTTCTATGTAAAATATGCCAGCCTTTGCTTTTAATGCACCTGCTGTCTTTAATGGGGCTGTTAATGGAAACTATGGCTCACTGTCTTCAATGTCTGGAGCTAGAGATCCAGGTGGTAGAGCCAAAATTGTATCCAATCAGTAGTAACCATTTCCTTTGTTCTGAATATTTATTCTGTGCTACCTATCTGCTGGGCAGAAGTCAAGGATATCAATCTGATTGTCTTTACTGTGGTAGATCACCAGACTCCCAGATAAATGCACACATGTAGATGAGCTCATCTAGGCACACACAGGTTCTTTCTGATTTACTTTGTTATGCTTCCTCTGCTTAGTATGTCCTCCAATAAATACTCATTTTTCTAGCACTCTCTCCTTTCCTCTTGAAGTCTTTATATAAGAGCCTTCCAAGCAATGGTGGGGGCCCCATTGAAGACTGGGTCTGAAACTAATGCTCACACTCAGCATTTTTGTGTGTGTGCTCCTCCGACTGAGGAGTGCTGGGGGCTACGGGGCTCTCACTGCTGGTGATAGAGGTATGCAGGAGAGAGGGGGGAGATACATACAGTGTAAGGATTAAACTCAGGGACCTAATCTCCGTCTCCTCCGTGGCTCCATTTCTCTCCTAAGTATACAAACTACTCCTTTGGAAATGTAATTCCAATTACAATAGATGGGTTCAAAGCTCCATGAGCCTAGAATAAGGTATAATTGTGTGAGTGTGTTTTAGATTGGGAGTGAGAAATATAAGTATAAGTGAGAATGTGAGTGTGAGAGTGTGAAAGAGAGAATGTATGAATGAGACTGTGAGAGTGTAAATGAGGGAAAGTGTGAGTGAGAATGTGAGAGTGTGATTAAGAGTGAAAGTGTGAATGCTCACAAATATCTGGAGTCTTAGAATCCAATAAAATCTCTCTTTTCTGGCAGAGCTCCACTTAAAAGGGAAAACTTTCTAATTAATTAAATCCTTGTTAAATCTCTTCAAATTTAGCATTTTGGGGGGTTTTGATCCGCACCTGCCAAGACTTAGGAGTTCCACCTGACTCTGCAGTCTTGAATTCCCACTGATGATTTTTAGGGGTCCTTACGAGATGTTGATGTTCAAACACAAATTGACCCCGTGCAAGGCAAGCACTGTTCCTTCTATATTATCAGTCCAGCCTCAACTTGCTTTTTTTAAAAAAAAATTAGCATTCTCCCCATAGACCTGACAAATACTATTTTGTTAAAATAAAATTTGTCTACTTCATGAGTAACTGACCTTTGCACCTGTGTGAAATTTGTGAGACTTTACAGTTTAGACCTGTAAACTGTAATGTTTTAAACTTCATACCTTCTTCCTGCCACTACGATCCCAAAATAGCCCATGATAGACCTTGTACAAAGTCAAATTGCTTCTCTACCCACCTCAACATGGAAAGACATTCTACATTCAGCTGAGTTGCTCATCTCTGAAAAGGGCTCTAATCACATTAAAGCAAAGTTCTTTATTTCTCCGGGGGGGGGGAGGACGAGCTTATGGTGTTTTTGTTTTTGTTTTGTCCCTGATTTATTTTTAGTTTAAGAATAAAAAGTTGGGGAATGGAGAGATAAGTCAAGGGTGAGTTCATGTTCAATCGGCATTAACATAAGACTTTCAGAGCACCTCCTGATATGGTCTTGGTAGCTCCAAACTACTTTTAATGAATCTAAGCAATGAGTCATTAGTCTACACCTCCACACCCCCAAAAGATAATCCCTCTGAGTGTACACTGGGAACATCTGCCCCACATAGCACAATTGAGGGTTACCTTATATATGAAAAAAAGAGAGAGATGTATATAGCATTACAGTCTATAAATATTAAGGTCTGAAATTGTATTTACTTTGTTATTAAATATATGTAAGCTATCTATTAATATTAGTGGAAATAATTATTAAAATATACAAAGACAAATAACGATGATCCTTCCATCAGAAAACTACAGTCTGTGTAGAGAAAAAAAATATGCAAGCAAAATGATACAGAAAGAGTGAGTTCAATAAGATAAGATGGAAAGAAATAATTAAAAAGTCTTGTTTTCTAATTTAGAGGGTCTGTTTGCTAAAGAAATTTAGAAGAGCAAACAGCAACAATAAAGTTCACAATAAGGGAATTATGAGTCCTCTATTTGTTGGAGGGGAGACACCCAACATTGTATTTCTTAAGAACTGCTCTTGCACCTGATCATATACTAGAGGAACCTAATCAGGGGCTTCCCTCAGTAAAGCACCCCCTGCAGCTCTTAGAGTCCTCTCCACATTCCTGAAGCAATTGTTTTAACAGATTGGGAACTGGAGTCATTTGAGAGCTTGAAATGTTTCTTCCTTCAAGCAGCAAGGCAGGGCTGTCTTGGAATGCTACTGGTGGGGCATACACTGCTTACTTCCATAGAGATACAAACCCAGACTGTACAGTTGACTACCAATTGTCCTATGATCCAAAGGAGAAAGTGGAGCTGAGAAGGTTCAGTTTGCAATAGCCTTCAGTCATTATTTCTTTTTTTTTATTTAAACACATGATTACAAAGTTGTTCATGATTGTTTCAGTCTTACAATAGATACCACCCTTCATCTGTGAACATTTTCTGCCACCAATGTCTCCATTTTCCCTTCCCCTCTCTTATCAGCCTGCCTTTGAGGCAGGCATTTCTCTCTCTCTCTCTCTCTCTCTCTCTCTCTCTCTCTCTCTCTCTCTCTCTCTCTCTCTCTCTCTCTCTCTCTCTCTCTCCCCTTTGTTTTCTCTCATCCTCTCTCTCTCATCTTTTTTTCCTTTTAGATACTGTGGTTTGCACTATTGTTAATGAAAGGGTATCAGGCATATCTCTTTATTTCTGTTCAATACCCAGTTATTGTCCAGAGTGATAATTCCAACTGCTCCATTATTTGTTAACCTACGCTCCTTTTTTGGGGAGTGGGGAGGCGGTTGGGCCACACCCGGTGATGCTCAGGGGTTACTCCTGGCTCTCTCCTCAGAAATCACTCCTGGCAGGCACGAGGGACCATATGGGATGCCGGGATTCGAATCACCATTGGTCCTGCGTCAGCGCTAAGGCAAACGCACTACCGCTGTGCTATCTCTCCGGCCCCAAACCTTCACTCTTAATGTTCCAAATTTTAAACAATTCCATATATAAATTCTCTACCTTTCTTTTTTAATTTTATTTTTTGGTTTTAAGGACACACCTGCGCATGCTTAAGAATTACTCAGGAATCACTCTTGGCTATGCTCAAGGGAACATAATGGGGGGGATACTGGTGATCAAATCTAATGTAAGCTGCATGCTAGACAAGAACCCTACATGCTGTAATATCTCTCTGGCATCTATCTAATTTGATTAAACACTGAAATAAGAAAATCAAATCACCCCCACCCAAATTCCCAAAACAAACCATTTCTGTACCCTTGACAAATGTTATGTTTTACTTATTTAATCATTTTATTTAAATACCATGGTTTATAAAGTTATTCATAATTCAGTTATATTTTTCACAAGTACAGAGTTATTTATGATTGACTTTCAGTCACACAATGTCCAACATCTCTCACCAGTGACTCTTTTCCGCCACTAGTGTCCCCAGTTTTTCTCCTGTTCTCCCCACTACAACCTTTCCCCACCTGCCACAGTGGCAGACATTTTCTTCTTTCTCTTCCTCTTCCTCTCTCTCTCTTTCTTATTTTTCTTCGAGACACTGTGTTTTGCAATATTGTTACTGAAAAGGGTATCATGTATTATCACTTTATCTCCTGTCAAGTATCTAGTTCTTCTCTAGAGCGATCATTTCTAACCATCATTGTCATAGTGGTCCCTTCTCTGCCCTACCTGCATTTTCCTATTTGTGGCAAGCTTCCTACCATGGATTAGTCGTCCTGGCTTTTATAAATCCTATTGTCTCTGGATATTATTACAATACTATCTTGACATCACTTTTAAATACCGAAATAACTTCATAAGACAAATGTATTCCATAAGTTTAATCTCTGAAAAACGCATAAATAAAACCACATGTGTTGTTTGTGAAATGACATTCACCATATAACCTTAAAAATATTAATACGTCCCAAAATCTTTTTTTAAAATAACAAATCAATAAATATGTATGCTATGTTACATTACCAGCCTATAACAAAAACAGAGAGATAAATAAATCAGTAGACTAACAAAAGCAGTGGGGAAAATCATGCACGGATGCCTTGCTTCTGAGATAGAGCTAGTTAAAAATCATTTGCATTGTAAATATTGTTGTTTCTGTAATAAGTTGGTATTTCTCCTCACTGGAATTTCTAAGCACACCTCCTTAGTGAGGCAAAGGTGAGTACTTCCACCTTACTAGCCTTGTCCTGTTGAATAATTCACTGCTTGATGCAGGAATTTCCAGGGGCAGCAAAGCTGAGCTGGGAGCTGGGGAAAGCAGCAAAGCCCAGAAGTGCTAACTTTCTGCCTTTAATTAAAGTTCCTGCCCAGCACCAATCCTGTGCCCCAGACAGAGGAAGAACCCCACCCTGAACATTCTACACATACACAATCAGCTTTTTGAACTTCAGTCCTGACTCCCCTTTCCATAGTCTATCTTCAACACCCATGTTCCTTCCAACCTCCTGTGGTGTGAAATGCCTATAAATTAGAAAACTTTATGGAGAAACAAATTGACAGACAGCCACAGTTGTCAAAAGCAATAAGAAAAATCATGCAGAGGAAGCCACATCACCAGCATCTTCCTCTGGGTAGGCAGAGAAAAGGTTTCAAGTGACATCTGGAAATGCACCTTTTATATCTTTAGTTAAAGTCATGAAATGCACAGGAAAGTCTGCTACTCTCACCTGGCCAGGTCAATCAGAGAGGGGTCAAAAGCAGCTCTCTTGTCACAGTTTCAATAATCCACTGCATTGAATATGTTCTTGTCATAAACTGTTTCTATGCCAAGCATATTCTGGGGCTGTGAACTCATACATAAGCCTCTCCTTGAAAATGTAGTTTTCTGAGGAAGAGAAAAATACTTGGGCAAGTATCAAACACCAGAATAAAATGTAGGGAAAGACAAATGTTGGGGAGATTTGTGTAACAAAAGGGCACCTTTCCACTGAGGAGGAGAGCATAGAACGCAGAGTCCAGAGATAAGAAATGGCTGGACTATAGCATCTTGAGCCAGTGATTCAGCGAATTCAATGATTCTTGCAGAGGCATTGGTTCTGCACTTAGAGATCACCCTGCAGATGCCTGGGGGACTATATTGGGTGTTGGCTTTGATTCCCAGATCTTAGCATGTAAGGAAAGTACCCATTATGCTATCATTCTGCCCTATTAAGATTTTGAATCAAAGTCCTGTTATTCTCTATACATAGTGATTTCACATTTTGGGAGTTGCTGGGTTTTACTTCTGGGACACACATAGTGATACTCAGGGCTGACACTTAATTTTGTACACAGGGATCACTCCTGTTTCCTGTGTTGAGATTATTCCTGGTATGGTTCATAGGATCATTTGCAGTGCAAGCGATCAAACCAGGAACTTTGATTAATGCTTTAACCCTCTCCTAACTCTCTGGTCCTAATGATTCCACTTTCATTTTCAAAATATCTTTTGATTTCATAATTCTTAGAAGAAACTAACAATCATAGTCCTCCAAGTTACTGAGCAACCTTAAACACTCATTATGAAATTGGTGTTGTCTGATCCACTGAATCATCAAGTTAGGTGTGCACAACCAGACTCTATTATCAAGATTAAATGCCTTGCCTGACTCACCTGATCCCAGGCCTGGTCTATCTCAAGTCTCCTCCTATTTGAATATAAAAAAATAGGTTTGTAAATCCATCTTAGTGCTGGCAAAGGCTGTAACTCAGTGGTAAAGAACTGCCTTACATATGTGAAGCACTGGGTTTGATTCCTGGCAAAAAAAAAAAAGTAAATAAAATAAAATGCATTCTAATGAATGTCAGTGAACAAGAGACATAGCAACTTTATTCAGCCTGATTGTAATCTTACTCTATTAAAACAACCTCCCTTTCCCTGAAAATATAGCAGACTTACAGACACAGAAGAGTTAGCATCTATCTTGGAGGCTTTGGGGGACAATTGTTCAGGAGTCAAGAGCACAGTGGGCTCAATTCATACTTGGTAAATCACCACTGCTCATGGTCATGTGTGTGAACACTGCAACTTGAGGGCCTGTTTAATGACAGATTAATAAAGTGAAATTGAAAAGCTTGTGCTTCTAGGAGTTGCCCTGTTCTTTTTGGCACTCCCTGCTAGTTGATTTAAAGTTGTGGCTGGGAGGCCCTCAGAATGATATATTAATTTATTGACATTTAGATTTATGGGCTCCAAGATGTGCTAACTGATTATAATTAAAATTAGCCAACCTGACCCTTACTGTCCTCAAACCTGCAAGACAGTTGAGAGAATTTATATTTCTCTGCATTCAAGGGATTGCTTTAGAATTAACCCAGTTTCAGGATGCCTGTTTTTACTTCATTCTTTCAGAGTGGACAAAGGAGTGTATATTAGCCACATTTTAAAGCTCTTATTTAAGTTCACAGTCATTCTCCTGGCTTGATAATATAGTTATATTTTCAAGATGGCAGGGGAAGAAGTGACTAAAAAGATGGGGAAAAATGAATCAAGAGCCAGTGGAATTTCCAGTTGAATTAGGTGATAGAAACAAGTTCACAGGGACCAGAGAGATAGTATAGTAGATAAGGTGCTTGTCTTGCTTATAGCCAGTTTTTCCATCCTCGGCACTACAAAAGGTTCTCCAGAGCATCACCTCAAGTGATCCCTGTGCATAGAGTCAGAATTATTTCTAAACACTGCTGGCAATAGCCCAAACATATACTCACAAAATAAAAAGTAAAAAAAAAAAAAAACTATCTTGCTAGGAACTAACAGAAGCAAAACCTTGTGAAACACAGCCTGAAGATGCTCTCTCCTCATCCCCTCAACATTTCTTCAACAGCAACTAAAGGCAGAGTAGAAGCTAACTGTGCACACTATACCCCAAAACAAAGCCTCCTGGGTCAGAGGTAGATGGGCCACCCACCTCGCCTCGAATCTGCCTCACCTCAAAGAGCACAACGGAGAGGATATGCACACAAAATGTCTGAAATGTTTCATTAACATCTTGACCCCCTGAATCAAACACACTGGATCTGAGGTCACAGAGTTTGTCCTTTCAAGTCTTGCCCTTTTATACTGGGAAATAGTGGAAACAATGCTAAATAGAAGACAGTAATTAAGCTCTTTTCCCCCTTTCTCTTGTATACATATACACACATACACAATGAGTAAAGAACTGTGTGACTACTCTAAGGTCCATCTCTTCATGATGTTACTGAAAATACATGAATCACGCACCACAGAAGTTCTGGAGGGAAAGAAGACAGACCTTAAAGAACAAAATAAGTAAGAGAGAAGGTAGATGTCACTACTTGAAAACAGGAGTCCAGATGGAGAGATTCTATTACTTATTCAAAAAAAAGCAAAAATATACACAACCAATAATAATGAGATGGATACAACATGCAAGAACAAAGAACTCAAGTTCCCCCAAAATTAATATAACTCATGACATGACAATAAATTTCTTACAGTCACTTTAAATTAAAAGAACTTAATAGACCCTAAAGGATGTCACAAAAAATTGAGACAAAATGGTAAGACAAAATGAATAATAATATTACAGATATACAAGACAAATTAGTGTCAATACAACATCATTACAGAACTAATAATATATTAGAAAGAGCAAGAAAAAATAAACACCACTGAATATAATTGTTCATCTAGAATAATGCTTGAGGAAATATTTAACAGCACAGACTGCACTTACTAATGCACCAACACTCTTCTAAACACTTTACAAAATTAACTATTAATCTTCATAAAGCTCTTATGAGGTAGAGATAATTACTCTCTTCATTTTGCAAAGGATGAAAAGACACAGAGAGGTTAAGTATATTGTTTAGGGTCACACAGTTACTTTCTTGCAGTCTGACTCCAGAATTATAGCAATTAACCACTTTCCTATGGCCAATAATAATAGTAGTAAAAGTCATAGAAATAATAATCACTATACCTGCATCTAGCTTATAGCAGGTTGCACACAATTTTTTAAAATTGTCTCCATAGTAAGTATTTGAGTCTTAGAAAAAATTCAGTGAGACTGCTTTTCCAAATCGAACAGTAAGAAAACTGAGACCCAATGGTTGAGTGACTAAATAAAACAAACTAGAAAACAGGAAAAATAAAAGAAGTATTATGAGTAAAGGGGAAAACAGGCAAGAATCATCAGAACATTCTCCCATAAATAGAACATAGACTAACTTAAAATGCCTATGAAACTGATAAAGAAATAACATACATGTTGTAGAAGCATATTTTAATCAAGATATTAAAGTATATAATGTTAAAATATATTATTTTCTAGTTAACTCTCACAAAGTAAGGATGTAAAAAGAGTTTCTAATATCTTGACCAAGAATAAATAACCCAGAAAGTTTATAAAATCTTACTTTACATTTCTTAAAAAAATAAATAACTAAAATAAAACTAGAATTTTCCACGCCTTTTTTGGATTTGTTTAGAAGGAAATTCTAGGAGGTAAGTTTCTCTTGGGTTCTGAGTTTATATTAGAACCAGGTTATAGGGATTGTTTAGCTTGCTATTCTTATCCCCAAATGCAGCAGTAGTATCATATGGCATTGTTCTTTTTTGCATAGGCACATTAAAATGGAGAAATCAGGGGTCGGAGAGATAACATGAAGGCAGGGCATTTGCCTTGAATGCAGAGAGATGGTAG
>PVKC010026216.1:0-16202 GCA_004027635.1 Crocidura indochinensis | reverse complement strand
CAAACCTAAACTAATATTCTTCAAGATGTGCCTTTTGTACTTAATACCTTAATTTCAGTTTTTCCCCCTCCTTTATGTAAGTACATGATGTGAGTTTAAAACAGATTTTTTTTTTTTGCAAAAAAAAATTGTCATTTTTTTTTTTTAATCAGAGTGTTGAGCCAGAGCGATAGCACAGTGATAGAGCATTTGCCTTGCAGGCAGCTGACTCAGGATGACCTGGGTTCAATCCACGGAGTTGGCATTTGATAAAGTCCCCCAAGCCAGGAGCGATTTCTGAACATATAGCCAGGAGCAAACCCTGATAATCAAAAACCAAACCGGGTGACCCCAAAACCAAAAACAAAAATCTGAGTATTATTTTACGTATTGGCATTATCTTATGATAAAAGATTTTCAAATAAAGTTATTTACTGAGGGTATCAATATCTAACAAGATTAAAATACGCGGGATTAAAATGAAAATTGGTCACTAGCACTTTAAAGTATATGCAATTTAAATGTAAATGGGGCCTATACTTTAGTTCTGTTACATAATATAGACCTTATGAAAAACATGTCACTTTGTTTAAAAAAAACACACTGAATATGATAACTCTGAAAGCTTCTAAACCTTCGACTGTAGCTTTTTCATTTCCTATGAGCTACTTCATTGAATATACCCTCTTGTGGAGAAAATGTCTGCATTTCAGTAATAAAGAAAAAGAGGATTTTCTTTAAAGATGAAAAAATTCTATTCCTTCAAGTTGAATAAAATCTTCAAAAGATTTATTTTTTGTAGGTCTGCAATTAATTTATTTGAATTCTGCTCACTAGAGAAATTTGAAATAATCATGATAATATTCTAAGGCAAAAGCTAATATTGAATTTTTGAAAAAGGAATCCACCATCATGACCTGCCTTAAAAGTAATTTCTTTTTCTCCTAACAATTTAGTTTATGCAAATCCACATGATAAAATGTCATCTGCATTTTTAACAGCTCACTTATTACTCTATGCCTGGCAATTTTTAGTGTAGTTTATTTTTATATGACTGCTAATTTTGAAAGAACTTCTTTCCTTATGTGTGTATTATATATTTTGTCTGCTTTTGAGCCACACTCAACTGTGGATTGGGTACAATATGGGGTGCCAGAGATTGAACTGAATTGACTGTGTGCAAAGTAAGAATCTGACACCCTGTAATATGTCTCTGCCTCATTATAATTTTATTTATACCAAGAATTTATAAATATTTGATCTAAACCCAATTGATTCAATAAAATACGCAAAAAATTAAAATGAAATGTTAAGAATTACACTATTATTAACTATAAACTTATCATACTTAAATCATGAGACAACTATAAAATGTAGTTCACTCTGAATTGTAGAATCTTCAATATTTTAGCTATGCCTATAGAATGAAAATATATTTTTGGCAACTTTTTTGTTTGTTTGTTTTTTGTGTTTTTTTTTGGGGGGGTCACATCCAGTGAGACTTAGGGTACTCCCAGCTTTGTGTTCAGAAATCGCTCCTGGCTCAAGAAACCATATGGGATGCCGGGGATCGAACCTTTGTCCATCCCAGGTCAGTCAAGTGCAAGGTAAATGCCCTACCACTGCGCTACCACTCCAGCCCCTATCTTTGGCATCTTTATACTTTATTTCCTAAAGGTATAAGTATTTCAGAATGTATGTCTATCAAAGGAACTTCCTTAGTTACCACTGACTTGTTATAGATAGGAAATTTGTTCTAAAGTTAAAAGATCATTTTATTTCTTCTAATAATTCATTTTGTCTTATATATTTAAAAATAACAACTTTGATTTCAATAATTAATTCAGAAATTTAATGTATTGTATAAAATTACTGGGCATTATTCAATTGAGAGCATGAATGATTTTAAGTAGAACTAAAAATGTGCTCATTAATAAAAGGAGTGACACTAGAGGTAAGGTGTCTGCCTTGTAAGCATTAGCCTAGAATGGACCTTGGTTTGGTAATCCGGTGTCCCATATGGTCCTCCCAAGCCAGGAACAAGTTCTGAGTGCATAGCCAGGAGTAATTCCTGGGAGTCAATGGGTGTGGCTCAAAAACAAACAAAAAAAGATAAATTAATATATTTTATTATATTTGTGTGAATTTATATATGTGTATACATCTTAAAATGTAAAATGATACATACAGATACTTAAATATTAAAATTAAATGTATATTATAACAAAATATATAAAATATAAAATAATAAAATAACATGTTATTACATTTAAATTATAATATGTAAGTTTAGTAAGTAGAAGTAAGTAGAGATATTTGTAATACTTGCACTTTACTGACATTCTAAAAAATAATGATAATTTTACTTATAATCACATTTAAAATTATTAAAAATAGCATGGAGGTAAGGCGTTTGCCTTCATGCAAAAGATCATCGGTTCAGATCCCGGTGCCCCATATGGTCCCCCCGTGCCTGCCAGGAGCAATTTCTGAGCATGGAGCCATGAGTAACCCTTGAGCACTGCCGGGAGTGACCCAAAAACTAAAAAAAAAAAAAAAATCTATATATTGATGCCTTTGAAAATGCTATTTGACAAAAATATAACCTGGTAAAAATAATAATATTACACATATCCCCTTAATGATATTTTAATTTGCAATATTGGACTAAAAATAAAAAAGTTAATTTTTTTAATAAAATAAATAATTTTACTCCTAAAACTGCTCTGGTGTTAGTAATGTCAACTGATTACATTTTTAGAAAAACGAGTAACATAAATTTGTAAGTTATGTTGTGATACCTGCTTTTTAAATTTTTAGATAAATATTTTTATTTTTGTGGAACTAGACAAGGTTATTTTTTAAATAATATTTTTATTTAAGCATCCAGAAAAATAGCACAATGTTAGGGTGTTTGCCTTGCTCATGGCCAACCCAGGATGAATGGTAGTTTAATCCCTGGCATCCCATATGGTTCCCTGAGCCTGCCAGAGTGATTTCTGAGTTTGGACCCAGAAGTAACGCTGAGTGCTGCCGGGTGTGACTCCTTCCCCCAATTTATTTTATATGGTTACAAACATGCTTGTTGTTGTATTTTAGTCACAAAATGTACACTTCCCTTCACCATTGCAACTTTACACCACCTATGTCCACCTTATCTCTCCATTCCTAACCCCTGCCTAAGAGATAGGCATTTATTTCTTTCTATCATTGTCATGGTAGTTGATAGTGTAGATATTTCTCTATCTGCACTCACCACTCTTTGTGGAAAGCTGGTTTTTTTTTTTTTGGCTGTCCCTTTTGGCTCTCATCTCTATTATCTGTGGGTATTATTAATATACTGCCTTATTTTTTCATAAATCATACAGATTGAGTGACTATTCCATGTCTATCTCTCACCCCTCTGACTTATTTTACTCATGAAATAATTCATTTACATATAGGCAAATTTTATTAGTTTAATTTTCCTAATAATTGAGTAGTATTCCAATTCTCCATATTGTTTTTATTCATTAAGTATAATATTTGCCATGGGCTTACAAGCCCATTTACTACAGTAAATGGCTTTGACTATATTGAGAGAAGTTTCTTCTATGCCCATCTTGTTGAGAGTTTTTATTTTAATCATGAATGGTTGTTGGATCTTACCAGATGCATCCTCTGTATCTATGAATATGATATTTTGCTTTTTTATTTTTGATATGGTGCATCACATCAATTAATTTTTTGTATATTAAACCATACAAGGATACAAGATATCCTTGTATATCTGGAATGAATCCTACTTGGTCATGATAACGTGGTCATGATCACCTTCTTGATAAACTGTTGAATTCTATTTGTTAGGATATTATTGAGGTTCTTTTCATCTTTGTTAATCAAGAATATTGGTCTGTCATTCTCTTTTGTGGCATATCTCTCTATTTTAGGTATCAGGGTGGTATTAGCTTCATAGAAACCATCTATGTGTATTTTTGTTTCTTCCATTTCCTGGAAGAGCCTAAAAAGAATTGAAAATAGGTCCTCTTGAAAGATTTGAAAGAATTCAATAGTAAATTTATCTGGCAGAGATTTTGTTTTGGGGAAGACTTTTTATCATCATTTCAATTTTACTAAATAGAGATGGTTCTGTTCAGATATATCAGACTATCTTGATTTAACCTTGGAAGGTTATAAGAGTTCAAGAATTTATCCATTTCTGCCAGATTCTCTTGTTTTGTGGCATAGATTTTTCAAAATAGTCTCTTACTACCTTTTAAATTTTAGTAATATCTGTAGTTGTCTCTCCCTTTTCATTTCTAATATGCTTTATTAAGTTGATATATCTCCCTTTTTTATGAGTTTTTCTAGTGGTTTAGCTTTTGTTTTACTTTTTTCAAAGAACAAACTCTTGATTTTACTTATTTTTAAGTTGTTTTTTAGATTTCCAGATCATTAATTTCTGCACTTTTATTATTTTAATCTGACTTTTATTATTTTCTTCTGTTAATTTTGTTGTTCACTTTCTTTTATAAGATGAACAATTAAGTTATTTATATAGGCCCCTTCTTTCTTCCTAATAAGTGCTTGCAAAGCTATAAATTTTCCTCTTAGTAGCTTTTGCTCTATCCCAAATTTCTGATCATTTGTTTTAGTTCTTATTTGTTTCCAAAAATCTTTTGATTTTCTCTTTATTTAGTCTCTGACTCATTGGTTTTTCCATCGTGAGCTCTTTAATTTCTAGATGTTAAGATTTTCTTCTGTGTGTCTGTTTGTAATTCAGTTCTAATTTCAGTGCATTATGATCTGAGAAGGTAGTTCTTACAATTTCTATTCTCTTGATTTTATGGAAGTATGTTTTATGAGCCAGCATGTGGCCTATCCTGGAGAAAGACCCATGTACATTGGAGAAAGAAAGTCCTATTTAAATATATTAGGCCATATTGTTCTATTTTTCCTTTCAGAATTAGAATATTTTTATTAGAATACAGCCTTATTGACTTATCAAGGGATGATAGGCAGTCTTGAAATCTCCCACTTCCTGTTTTGCAATTGATTTCTTCCTTCAAATTTGTCAACAATTATTTTTTTAATATTTTGCTGCCCTCTCATTGAGTATGTATATGTCTATCTCTGTCTTTTATAGTTTTTATAAGTACAATGTCTGTGTCATCTGATATTAATATGGACATTTTATCCTTTTTTAACAGAGTTGTTTGCTTGGATAATTGTCCTCCAAACTTTGATTTTGAGTCTATATTTCTATGACTATTCAGATGTGTTTCTCGTAGGCAGCAAAACATTGGATTCAGTTTTTTGATCCATTTGACACTCTATGTCTCTTAACTGGTGCATTTGATCCATTGACGTTGAGAGAGATAATTGTCATGGGATTTAGTGTCATCTTTGTGTAGGAGTTTGGTTTGTCTGTTGGTCTGTCTTGTTTTCAATTTGTCTTTTAAGGTTGGTTTTGAATCTATAAAGTTTCTGAGCTGTTGTTTATCTCTAAAATTATGTATGTTGTCTTCAAACCTAAATGTGAGTCTGGCTGGGTTAAATACTCTGGGTGAAGCATTCATTTCATTGAGTTTTTGTTTGTTTGTTTTTGTTGTTTGTTTGTTTGTTTGTTTTGGGGCCACACCCAGTGATGCTCAGGAGTTACTCCTGGGTATACACTCAGAAATCATTCCTGGCTTGGGGGAACCATATGGGATGCCGGGGGATCTAAACACGGTCCGTCCTAAGTCCAAGGTCAGCTGCTTGCAATGCAAAAGCCCTACCACTGTGCCACCTCTTTGGCCCCTTCATTGAGTTTGACTATATCCTACCACTGCCTTCAGGCCTTGAGAGTTCCTTGTGACAGATCTGCTTAAAAAATGTATGAATGACCATTTAACTGTACTTTCCCTTTTTGATCTTGTACTTTTCAGTGTTCTATCCCTATTTGTCAAAGTTGTCATTGTGATTAGGATGTGTCTTAGCATGCTTTTCTTTGTACTCTTTTAGCTGGTACTCTACTATCATTCAGGATTTGGTTACATGCACTCTTTACCTCTGGGAGTCTCTCTGCAATGATGTCCTTGACTTCTAATTCTTTATGGGTATTTTCTTCCTGGGTTTCTGGGATTCCACTGATTTTTATGTTGTTTCTGGATTGTTTATCAAAGACTTCTATTTTCATTTGTTCACATTCTTTGAGGATATTTTCCATTATCTGATCATTTGTTTTTAAAGCTCTTTTCCAGTCTCTTCTGTTGTATGTATCTCATCTTCAAACTCACTGATACTGTCTTCAGCTACAGTTACTCTGTTGGAGAGGCCTTCCAGTGTGGTTTTCATTTTGTCTGCTAAGATTTTTAGTCCTATAGCTTTAGTTTGGAGTTTTCTTGTTTCTACTTTCATATTATTTTTATTTTTATTTGTGGTTCATGCAGCTTGTTCTATGCTTTCTTTGCATTCTATCAGTACCCCCATATTTCTTCTCTAAAGTTTTTGAGAGGCTAAATAGATGGTTGGTAATCTTCAGGTTATTAGAACTGCCATCTTTATTCTCTACTCATGATGGACTCCTGCATTTTTGCCCATTGTCAGGCTTGTATTGTGGTATTTTCTATGTATTCTGCTGGGGTTGATTAACTAGGAGAAATGCATGGCTCTGGTATTGAGCAGAGTCCATAGGTCAGGATATGCTGTAATATTTTTTCTTAGATAAAATAATATTACTTATGCACAGGTCTTGTGTAAAATTGAACTAATTTTAAGAAAAAGAAGGAAATCACTGTTTTGACTTCTATCATCACATTTGTATATTTTAACTTTTTCAGGTAACATAAGGAATTTCTCAAAATAGTTGTCACTTCATCTACCTGTTTATAGAAATTTAGTCAAAAATGTTATTATCTAAAAAATGTTATTATCTGATTATTTATATACAAATTTTATAAAAACATATTGGGTGTGGAAGCATCATGTCTAGCAGATGTGCTTACTTAGGACTTTTTTGTTTGTTATTTTATGGTATTTCTATAGTATATATAGAATCATATATGGTATTTATATTTATATATTATTTATATTGTATTTCTTTATTTTTAATATGCCCATATTAAATTATTGTTTAACTCCAAAAAATAATTGTACTTCAAATGGAAGAGGGAAATTGGAAGCAATTATAGGCAAGAACAGCTGACTAAGGTAAAGATAGGAACTGGAAAAGAAATTGATAAGGACAGTAAAAGACAAAATATACTTATGAGCAGGTAGAATTATACTGATTATATTATTTGTTTTCCTGATTTGTAGGAAGACCAGCCACTGTTCAGAGCTTACTCTTGGCTCTTGACTAATAGGTCACTTCCTGGTGAGTTTGGAGACCATAAAGAATGCTTGGATGGAATCTGGATCAACCACATGTAATGCAAATGATCTACCAACTGTACTAGCATTCTGACACCCTGATTTATTTATTTATTATTTTTTTTTGCCAAAAGTTATCTTTATTTACATGACATCTGAGGGCTTATTAGTCAGACATCAGAGGTGATTATTTACTCTGTGGAAACAAACTTTAAGTGAATAAAGAAGTCCCCAAACTTGGAAATTTATCAGAATAATTTACCATATTTAATGTCTCTAAATTCACAAATAGTTATTATCTAAATTGCTTAAAGTATCTCATTCCAAATAACTCAACAGGAAAGTTGGGGAAGTGATCAAAATTCAGATTCCTTTATTTGACAAATATAACACTATAAAAAGATGACATACCCCTGATTCAATGTCACTATGTACCTAAAATATTACTGTGAAATATTTGTAATCCACTTTGGTCAAAATAAAAATTAAAAATAAAAATTTTAAAAATTTATAAAAGTCGCAGAACTAAAAAAAATGACATACAATGATCAATATTGACACATGGGTAGATATTTTTTTAAATATAATTTTTATTTTGATCATAGAGGTTTACATATTGTTGACAATAATATTTTGTAATATAATATCAGGGGGATTTCAATCACTGAATTATCCTCCCTACACTTCCGCTCCCGTCCTACCTTCCATATCCCCCTCCGTCAACCCCGGGGCTGCTAGAATACGTGGTCCCCTCTGAGCCTAGCTTACTACTTAGTGGTCCTACACCTGTTTTGGTCTTGGTACCTCCCTTGTTTCCTCCTCTAACTGGGAGGCAGTATTAGATAGTTCCAATTGTGTGGTTTTTGTTTGAAGAAGAGGGTAGTGATAAACTGAGGGAAAAATTAAATATATCGAAAATGGACAGAGTCCTTCTAGAGGCTCTCATCATCGGTTTGAGCGATGAAGGGGAGAAAGAAGGTGATACACCTCAACAGTACAAAATGAAGTGTCAAATAAAATATCCAGTGAGCACTCCAACAATAAATATAAGCACCTCATAAAAGCCATGGTCTTGAGATAAAAAAAAAAAAACCTGGCATAGTACCTAAAGAAAAAGAAAAGAGAAAAACAAACAAATATATAAATATATATAGAGACAACTTCAGTAACCATACCAAAACGAAGAGATCGACAAAACCTAGATAGATATATTTAAAAAAATTGTTTTGTGCTTTTTCTTCCCTCCTGCACAGGCACAGTAAATATTGGGGTCATTCGAATTGGCCTCAGAGGTACAGGGTCTCTCAGCCCTCGGAGTATATAGTCATGAACTAACTATAGACTCCGTTCAGGTTCATTTACTCTCCCCTTGGTGTTTCCGTGGTATTTGGAAGACTTCTGCTTCATCCTGGGTGATAAATCAGATCTCTGTATCTAGAGATCTCGGCATCTGCACAGGTCAAGGAGTGGAACCCATGATGAAGCTTTTCTTATGATTCTAGAAGTTCTGTTTCTCAGTGTCATTTCAATCCATCTTCTGTGTTTGGTGGTGTTGGTCTTTGCGCTGATTTCAGGATGGAGCCTATGATAGCGTCTTTCGTTGTGTTTCCAGAAGACCCATTCCATTGCAATTGTCTCGGACGGACCTTTGGAACTGGAGATCATGGTTGTTGTGCAGGTCATATCTCAAACCCTAGATTAGGGCTTTTTTATTGGTCACAGGATATATACAGTCCGGTCATGTATCCATCAGCCAGTCATCTGTAAATCGCGCTCTTGGCTTTAGGACTGTCTAAAGGGTGGCAAAACTTCTGATTTTGTCTTATCGTCAGCTGGAGGGGTAGGATAACCTGCTCTTATGTCAAGTTGTTCCCATTCTCCTCGTTCTCAGGATATCATATTAGAGCTGGCACTTGATGGTGTCTGAGCAGTATTGAGCAGTCTCAGATGGGATTTGTTTCCTGTAGTTTGAAGAACTGTGTCGTTTCTATGTCTGGGATTCAAGGTTCAGGGCTGGACGGATGGTATCTAATCACCTGGGGTCTAAGTTGGATCCACGCTGACACCCTGATTTAAATGGATTTCAACAGCATATTTTCCAAGATAAATATATAAACTACAATATTAAATTCTGCAATAAGTAGAGAAAAAATATGACATATACAGTACTGTATACTCAGACTAGAAAATTAAGATATAGATAAATGATTTGTTTTAAATGGTCCATCTAAAATATTCACTGAGAAATTAAACTGCAATTTAACTCCAAATCTGATTTAGTTTTACAATATACCATGCTTGGAAATGTTGGGAAAATAGAATATTTTTCTAGTATATTTGAAAAACAGATCACTAGTGCTTATTCCAATGGAGTTTAGGACAATAGAAAGTATGAAGTATACTTTATTTATTAAAATATCTTTGTGACTAAGTCATATATTTGGTATAGAATTTAATTGACATTGAACTACAGAGAATATGCATAAATATTAAAACTGTTAGGAACAGTGTTAAATTTCAGTCTATAGGCCTTAAATAGCTCATTGAGATCCACACACTATAAGAATACCATGCACACTAAGATAGTTCTTTGTCAAATATCAGACTCAGGGAAAATATTAAATTTGGCTGAGAAATTCAATATAAAAAATTAAGTACATTTAGCATAAGTAGCTCCACACCAAATTGAATAAGCAGTTATGAGTAATGAAATGAGTAGGAACTTAAGAAAATTTCTACTAGTAACTTAGTTAAGTCTTGTAATATGTATATATATATATATATATACATATATATATATATATAGTTAAATTGTATAAACTGTCATCTGTAAGAATCTTGTCTAATAAAATCTGCCTGTCTCTCTCTCTCTCTCCCTCCCTCCCTCCCTCCCTCCCTCTCTCTCTCTGTGTATGTTTGGGGGGAACACCTAGTGATATTCAATGGTGGTTACTCTTGGCTCTGCACTCATGAGTCACTCCTGGTCATTATCAGGGGACCATATGGGATGGCAGGGATTGAACTCTGTTCAGTCACAGGCAAGTCACAGATATACTATGACAGACTCAATTCTTCAATGTGGTATTAGTTTATTAAAATTATATACATATGGGAAAAACACTCTTTGGTACAGGTGAATCTAGGCACAGTAATTTCTTTGTATTGGCTGGATAAATATACAGAAGAATGTGTAGAGAGAGATGGTTCTTAGTAGAATTGAATTAAGTTTATTTCCATTTTCCTATAATATGCCAACTAGGAACTTAATACTATATGTTACAAAGATGAAAAATATAAATTTTAATTAGAAGAGTAAGTCAACATACTATAGTTATCAAGTAAAGAATATAGAACAAGAATTCAATACTCTTCAAATGATAATGCTTTATTTACCAAATAGCCAATGTTTATCCTTGTAATTAATTTCAAGTAAGACAACTTTTTAGCTAGATTTAGATAAATATATAAAACCGGGGTTTCTTTGTGAATTATTATCCCAGTTGTTACTATACTAAGTGCATACTTGGAAATTATGTAATGAAAGACAAATTCAGTAATATGAAAGAAGTAAATGGCGTGTAAAATTAATTCATAAGAATACTTTTAAGGTGATTTATATTTTACCTTTTAAAGTTCAGCCAAACTCATTTTATGTTTAGTTCTCAATTTTCCAGACAGAACTGTTAAAAAATCTATTGTACAGACACTTTTTCTTTCTCATTAATAATTCCAAATTATATTTTACATAAAGTTACATATAATCCAAGAAAAATAAAGATGAAAAATTATGCCTGGTCAGAAAAGAAATTTCATACATCAATCTAGAAATGTGAATATATGTATCTATTTATACATTTATGTGCAATTTAATTAAAATATTGAAAAATTGTAATTGAATGTTCTGGACCTCACATTATTTATAAGATTATGTGACTCTCAAGTTTGTATATCTTAAAGCATATTGAAATCTGATATTTTGCTTCACATTATTTCTATGATCCCAAAGCTCAGGTATGTGAATAGAGATGAATGCTATATTTACAACTAGGCTTAAATGGTGCCTATAGATAAGGATTATGATGTTATAATATTATGAAAAACATATTAATAATCAGTTTAATGTGATTTTACTTTTAATCCTTAAAACTAATATAACGTTTTAATTCAATTATATATATTTAAAATATTATTTTTCTTGCATCTATTCTAATTAACCAAATCTCTTTAACATTAAAACTATCAAAATGGTTTTGAAAAAATGGAAAACAAAGTACTACAAAATTTACTTAATATAAGTGCTTTCTGTGAATTTTAGGTACTATAAATTGAGAACATAAATTTGAGCCTCATTCAATTTTAAATATATTTTATAAGAATTTAAGACAAATAATAATTTTTGCTTTGTAGGTCAAGCAGAATTCATAATAAACTGATTATTGAACCACATAAGCAAATTGAAAGTGTATACATATCTCGAAAACTAATGACTTTAAAACTTATTCAGGCCTTATTTTGGAATCTGCGATTAAAATTTGAGATTTCGAAGTATAATACTCCATTAAATGTTTTACTTGTAGACAAATTTGTTCTAGATATTTACATATAGTAAATATTGAAAAGACATTGTTATACTAACCTGCATTGCTTAACCAAAACTTATAAACTTCATTAGAAGATAAAATAAAATTTTTAATGCTATTTCTACAAGCATGAAAGAATTGAGATGTTTAAGACTTGTATCCTTTCTTTAATGCTCTTCCCTTCTTTATACAAGCAATGCAGAGAATCTTCCAGTATGAAGACATTTAAAAGGTCAGTGAATTCAACCTCCTCCATAAAGGAAAAAATTCTATCTACTGGATAATAATCTTTCCTTTCGTTATATTTGACAGAACTATAATTTTCAGTTTATGCTTCTGATTCTTTATGTTCACATTCTCATTTTCTTCAGAGATTTGAAAGTTTGAGTTACCATTCTTTTCCAGGAAATCTCTCTCTAAATTACAAAAATAGCTCACTAAACAAACACAATTTTTCACATACCACTGCACAAGCAAATATACAATCCCAAGTATAATGATCAATGTAGGGAAACTAAAATATTAATTAGATTAAGTGTTACTAGATAGGCATCACCATAAGCTTATTTTCTTTTCTTCACTTTTCCATCATTAAGCTTAAGTGGATTTACCTTATTAGTATATCAAATACAATTTAAATAACCAACTGACTTTTTTAACATGAGCCATACTATGAAATAAATAATGCTAAATTGAAATTTGGAAACTGAAGATAGGTAATAGATTGAATAATTGACTTGTCTTGCACACAACTGTGTCAGATCCTACTCCTAGCACACACATGTTCTCTATAATCCTCCCAGAGTGATCCCTGAGCACAGAGCAAATAATATGTCCTGAGCATAGATGGGTGTGGTCCAAAATAACAAGAGAAAAAAACTAAAGATTTTGTATAAGCTAGACATTAATCACAGCATCAACATTCTAAATAATATTTAGTCTAAATGATTGTTTAACACATATATTAGATTACAAAGCTATTCATTTATTTCATCCAACCAATATTTATGGTGAATATATTCCCTGATAAAATCTGATTATTTTTTGGTACATTTTTCAGCAACTGAAAAACAAACAAATTTGTAGGGTGAGAAACAGAATGTAAGTCATCAGTTATATATCCTGACTATGTTGCTCAAAGTATCTTTTCATTGTAGTGCTTGCTGAGGTCACACACCTTTGTTTTAGGTTCACACATAGATGCTATGGTATGGGCTAAAAATCAAGTGCTAGTTAATATCAAGGAAAACATAACAGTCAAGATTCCACTTGGTTTCTGAGCACCAGCCTCTAGGCTTGCAAGGCAGCTATTCTATAATACTGAGTCTTTAGGCCTGCCAATTAGTTAAGAACTTACCAAAAACAAACAAGCAAACAAAATTGTTGCATTATATTTTATTCACTTTGTCTTTTAAATAAAACTTAGTATAAATTATACCACTACATTTTTATTATTTGCTTTCATGTTACCCCTATACTCCTCAAAATTAAGAACAAAATTCAAAGATATACTCCTATATTTAATTCTACAGTATTTATAATAGCTAAGATATGAGTTTTCAAATGATGAATAGATAAAAAATTGTTTTATATTTATATTTCTGTAAAGTATTACTATTGGAATATTGAAAAGCACCTATTTATAAAAACATATGCATATAGATGATGTCTTATATAGTGAAAGCCAACTTTTAAAAATATTAATAAATGAACATTTTCTCAAAGATATCTCCTGCTAAAGACAGTAAAGTGATGTGGAGTGAAGAAAAAAAAAAACTAAACCAAAAGGCACTACTATTCATTACACTTGACTTCAGGAAGCACACACTAATAAATTAGGCTGGAAAAAGACAAAAAATTAGGAGATAACCTAAAAGAAGTTTGGAAATATGGTGAGAGATTGTTTTAAAATTGTTTCAAAATGACTGAGAGAATAGAATAAAACATGTTTCTTGGCTTAAAGGGCCAGAAGCTCTTCAGCAGTCAGAGATCAACTTCTGTGCCTTCTTGAACATCACAGGATTTGAATAAAACAGATATAAGGAGAAATGGAACAAAAAGGAGGCACCTGGACATAAAACATGCATATATGGACCACGAATTTAAAATTTGAAAAGTCAGAAGTTAATAAGGAGTAAAGAAATTATCTTTATAAATGGTACAGAGGAAATCTGATATCAACACGGAAAGAATAGAACAGTTCAGAGTCTGATACCATACACAAAAATTAATTCAAATTGGGATAAAAACGTGGTGCATGACCTGTAATGATAAAGTAAAATGCAATAAATCATAGGTGATATGCTCCTGAGAGTAACAATAGAGATTCATCTGGAAATTTAATTCCAATGGCTAAGGAAACAAAAGCAAGAATATGCTAGAGATTCGATCTCATATAGCACCGCCACATTCAGGGTTGGATAATGAATCCATTATTTCAGCTCCTAGCTCTGCTTTGGGAACACGACTCAGTACTCAAGGGATCAAATTGGGGTCAGCCTCATGCAGAGCAGCACCTTAAACCTTATAAAATCTCTCTGACCCCACCTCATCCTCACTCTTTTACAGCAACTAATCTATCAAAAGTTCTTCAAAGTACATGGAATCTATTAGGCTGAGTGAAATAAGTCAGAGGGAGAGAGAGACACACAGAATAGTCTCATTTATCTATGGCAGTGATCCTCAAACTACAGCCCGCGGACCACATACTGTATTTGTTCCCATTTTGTTTCTTCACTTCAAAATAAGATATATGCATTGTGCATAGGAATTTGTTCGTAGTTTTTGTTTTTACTATAGTCCGGCCTCCAATGATCTGAGGGACAGTGAACTGGCCTCCTGTTTAAAAAGTTTGAGGACCCCTGATCTATGGCTTTTAAGAAAAATAAAAGACTTTTGCAATAATCCTTAGAGACAAAGAGAGGAGGGCTGGAAGGTCCAGCTCACGACATGAAGCTCACCACAAATAGTGGTGAGTGCAGTTAGAGAAATGACTACACTGCCAATTATCATAACAATGTGAATGAATAAGGGAAGTGGAAAGCCTGTCTAGAGTACAGGTGGGGTTGGGGTGAGGTGAAGGGGGGGGCTATTCCTTACATGACTGAAACCCAACTACAATCATATTTGTAATCAAGGTTTTTAAATAAAGATATTAATAAAAATAATTTTCTAAGTAAAAATGTAATTATTCTAATTCCACTATGAAGGTAATTTAAAGAAATATTTTTCTTAAAGATAATTTTTTGAAATACAATAGTTTGGTTAGAGAACCTTAAAGAGAGAGAAACAGTGGTAGGTGTTCAAATGAAAACACATATTTTAGAAAGATGATACTACACACCTTAAGTAGAGATGCTGACAAATCAAGATAAAAATTGTACCCCGAGGATTTTTAAGATATCTTTACTATTACAGTATGACTTGTGAATAATTAGTGTTGCTTTTTTTTTTCTTTCTTGGTTTTTCTTTTCAATTTTGTGCCAGGACTTACTACTGGCTTTGTAATAAGGGAAAATCCCTGGAACCACTCAGGTGCCATATGTGATGCCAGGAATTGAACCTACATTGATGGTATTCAAGAAAGCACCCTACTTGTTTTACTGTCTATCTGGCACAGGGTATTTAATCCTTCTAATATTTACAAAATCATAATAGCTTCTTTCCATTAAATCAAATAGCAAGTGGAGAAATTTGGGGTCTCAAAAAAAAAACTACATCTTGAACATAGTTGTCTTTTTTTAATTTAATGCTATATTTTAGAAAGTTACTTGGAAATTACAAAGTTATTTATAATTGGATTTTGGCTTACAATATTCTAACACCGATCCTCTCACTAATGTACACGTCCTTGTACCAATGCCACCATTCTTATCTGCTTTTTACCAGTTTAGTTCTATAAGAGGTACTTTTAAAATATAATTTTTTTGCTTTGTGGTTCATAGTACTGATCTCTCTCATATTTAGAATATCTCTCTCATACCTAAATATTTAGAATATTTAGAATTTAGACACATAGTGGTGGGATAATGATCATTCAAAGGCAATGGAAACAAGAACAGGAGAAATGTTATTTAGTAGAAAACAAGCTTCATGAGTGGGCTGGAAGAAGCGCCCAGGATACAAGAGCCACCCACTGAGTGGGAGAAACTATTCACCCAATACCCATCAGATAAGGGGCTAATCTCCAAAATATACAAGGCACTGACAGAACTTTACAAGAAAAAAACATCTAATCCTATCAAAAAATGGGGAGAAGAAATGGGCAGAAACTTTGACAAAGAAGAAATACAAATGGCCAAAAGACAC
>PVKC010026215.1:0-16206 GCA_004027635.1 Crocidura indochinensis | reverse complement strand
TGCCATTTTAAAAGATATCTCTCATGAGAGAACTTACCTTTTAGTGGTTATTTACCACCATCTACCATCCAATAGTTTAGTGGCCCATTACCATTCATTACTGACACCTCCTGGTCCCCCAATTCATGATTTTTTTGGTCACAGCTGGTGGTGCTTGGGGATTACTCCTGGCTCTGTGCTCCGAAATTGCTCCTGGCAGACTCGAGGGACCACATGAGATGCCAGTGATGGAACCCGGGTCCATCCCAGGTAGGCTGTGTGCAAGGCAAATCCCCTACCACTGTGCTATCATTCCTGCTCAATCCATGAATCTTATTATCTTTTTGTCCTTCTCAATTAATTTCCTTCTAATTCAGCTTGAAATAATGGCTGCCTAGTAGCTCCACCTGAGTCTTCTATTGCTGCAAACAACCACAGACCAAATGCCTGAAAACCACACACATTTCTTTCCCCAGGTTCCTCTCAGCAGTTCTACGGTATTGTTTCCTTTCCTTATTTATCTCCGGGATTTCCCAAAGTGGGTAGTATCAACTCCCTCATTCCCCCTCTCCACACTCTGTGAAGGATACTAGAAGAAAAAAAGGAGAGTGGGGAGAAGTCTTGGGTGCAATTGAGAGGTGATTTTGGTGTGTTTCATTAAAGAAAGATCTCTAGGGGGATACAGTGACTTTTTTTTTTCTGAAAAGGTATGGAGATCACGTCAATTTGGGCACCCCTGGGCATATTCTCAGGCTGCATGCTTGTCAGCAGCATTGTATTCAGTCCCATGGCCAGTGCTTTGTTTCCTTTTTTTCTGTCTCCCTCTTGTGTTTTAAAAATCCCCTAGAATTATGTGGGACTTATTTAGACAGTAGGATGGATGAGCTACCCACATTCCATGTTCAACTAATTAGTGGCCTTCATTTGACCTGCAGTTTTAATTCTTTTTTTTTTTTTTTCCGGTTTTTGGACCACACTCGGCAGTGCTCAGGGGTTATTCCTGGCTGTCTGCTCAGAAATAGCTCCTAGCAAGCACAGGGGACCATATGGGACACCGGGATTCGAACCAAACACCTTTGGTCCTGGATCAGCTGCTTGCAAGGCAAACGCCCCTGTGCTATCTCTCCAGGCCTCAGTTTTAATTCTAACCCCCACTTGCTATGCAACCTAATACATTCAGAGATCCTGAGATTAGCTTGTGGATATTGAGAAGTGGGGGGAGGACACTTATTTTGCCTCCCATAAGCCCAAGCTCTTTTTCTTCCAGTTTATTTTACTACCCTGAGGAAACTCCACATGTCATTTCATCCCACTGTCTGCCACCTCCTTGCCCACAGCCTGGCTGAAGAAGAGAAACCACAGTCCCTTCTGCCCTCATGACCACCGTTAACCATCCCACTGCCTGGCAGTTCTGTGTCACATGCCCATTTACCACCACCCACCACTTTCCTGCAAGAAGTTTTCACACTTCCTTTGCTGCTATCCATTCTCTGAGTGGAGGCGCTGGCTTCCTATTTCCCCAAGAAACCTGGAGCAATAAGGAGAGGATTTCCCAGATTCTTCAGAGCACATTTCCACCCACCTGCCTTCTGTGCTCATAGGCCACCTGTTTACTTCTCTTCTTTCCTTTTTTTTAAGATTAAATTGAATTACTTTTAATTTTTAGGCCACACCTGGTAGTGCTCAGGGTTTACTCCTGGCTCTGCACTCAGGGATCATTCCTGGAGGGGCTCAGGAGCCATATGTATTACCAGGGATTGAACCTGGGTCAGCATCAAGCAAGACAATCACCCTATTCATTGTTCTTCACAGGGGCCTTTTTAGAAGGTCAGGCCAAGAGTATGCCTTACCTACTCTGGACCCTGTGCTGACTCAGCAGTGCTCAGGAGTTACTTCTGACTGTGTGCTCAGAAATTGCTCCTGGCAGGCTCAGGGACCATATGGAATTCTGGAGATTAAACCAGGTCTGTCCGGGTTGGCTGCATGCCAGGCAAATCACTCTGGCCCCATCTCTTGGCTTATTTGGGTGTAAATTGCTGTCGTATGTTCCGCACAGTTCTGGAGGGACTGATGAGAGTCTAAGATGAAGGACCTCAACAGGTTTTGGGTTGAGTTATCCTGAATGATCACTGTTACTCCTGTGCCCTCTCTGAGGCCTCTCTTAGATGGATATGAATCTATTTCTCGAGGCTTCTCTCTTAGGACCACGTCTCCTTCTAGAAGTTTTCCCTCTAAATGCCATCACATTCAGTATTGAGTCTGAACACATGCACTGGGCATATGTGTGTGTGTGCACGTGTGTGTATGTGTATGTGTGTGTGTGTGTGTGTGTGTGTGTGTAAAATACATTCAGGCTAGAGTATTCTCCAGGGCTTACTGAGTCTCAGATGATTTGACCCTTTGGTCTGGCTACTCTTGTCCCCTGCTATTCTCTCACACAGGCTCACTGACTTTTTCTCTGACAGGCCAGATGCACTCACCATTCAGAATCTTCACTCTGGCTCTTCCTGAGACAGGGATATTATTTAGACACTCACAGGCCCCACTTCCTTCCTTTCCTACCTTTGTACCATGTCACTTCTCAGAGCAGCTTTCTGACTCCCATGTAAGGGCTGGTAGGAAGTACAGTGTTTAGGGTAAATAATTGTATGTGCCCTGGTTCATATCCCCACATCACATGGCCTCCTGAGCATTGTAGCCGAGGGCCTATTGGGTCTCTGGCACCACAGTCCCAAAAGCATCCCTGAATTTCCAGGCCCTTGCAATGAATCACCAGCTTGGTTGGTTGAGTGCTCCTGGTAGTGACCCCTGGATCCCCCAAGCACCATTTGGAAGCATCCCCCTAATAAAGAAACCCCTCAGGTCCACATCTCTGACCAGCACTATCTGTCCTTGTAATCCACTAACACTTGTCCTTGTAACAAATGACCAAAAACAGCAGCTTAAACACACACACACACACACAAACAAACAAACCAGATTTATTATCTTAATGGACTGGATGTCAGGCATCTAAAATAGATGCACAAGTGGGGGATGAGTTCAGACCAAAGTCAGACACACATGCTCTGCTCGGAGGCTCTAGGGGAAGGATCTGTGTTTCTTTGCCTTTACTGTTTTCCAGACACTGCCCACATCTCTAGGATTGCATCCCCTTCCCCTGTCTTCAAAGCCAGCAGCTTAGCTACTTGGGTGAACCTTGGGCTCACCTGTATCATTCAGGGTCATACTTTATCTCCAGGTCTTACTCATGTCTGAAAAGTTTCTTGGGCCATGTAAAGCAACATTGCTAAAATGCACATGCATGGGCTGGGGGCATGGCTCTGTCTGGGAAGGGAGCATGATTCTACCACCCCTAGCTGATCTGTCCTATTTTACTTCTTTGTGCAACTTTTGTCTTCTTGAGAGAGGCTCGAAATCTCTTCTGGGAGAATTTGCCTATAATTCCCTGTGCCTAGGACTGGCTCCTGGTGGAAAAGATGTGTTTGAGTGAACATCTGTTGTTTTGGCTGTGGCAGTCTTTGTCTGTGCTTGAGATATGTGTCACCAGTGAGAGCGATGGCTGTTTGGAAGCACTTGCAACCTATGGAGGAGAGTTAGGGACCATGTCCCTAGTGCCTGGAATGATCTCAGAGAGGGTATTGGGCAGCCTCCAATTAGGTAGCTGATGGAAGTGGCACTTAACTTTTAAAGGAGGCTGCTACAGTGCTGTATGATCCAAGCCTTTGGTGTCTGTTGAGTCTCAAGATGAAGGCTCAGTCCCACCCCGCCACTCCAGGAGATCCAGGGGATGTCTTGAAAGAGTCTCTGCTCTTTCAGATCCCAGCCCGAGATTCAGCTTCAATCTCAGGGAGCCATAGTTTGTTACCATGGCAACAGCACTTCTAAAAATCGGATGTCAAGTAACATTCGGCTCCCAGTGCTCATGGCAACCGCCATGCTGCATATTTTGGGGGAGAAAACGTGTCTCGCGTTCTTCCTGTCTGGGAGGGGGGCATTCAGGGATGTGCTACATTCAGCAGCACCCGATCTCCTTTCAGAATTGATGAGATATGGAGGTTCTGCACAATAACAGGTTGAGAGTGACCTCTCCTCCACTGTCAGAGTGTCTCTTCCACAAGTGTACATAAACCTATCCTTTGCCCCTTCTGAGCCTCCATTCTTTGATGTGCTACAATTACTGGAGATCTGCATGTTCTGTCGTGGACATACATGTGACAGCCCACATATACAACTGCAGCACCATTCATCACTATTCACTGTTCCCCCATTGGATGCATATTGATTCATCCAGGCCCTGACCCTGGCCTTATGCCTCCAAGGCAAACAGGACCCAATCCCAGATGAGATCATCTAGGAAGGAATCCTCATGAACTGACTTTCCAGTCTAGAGTCATACAGATATCAGAAAACACATAACTGACAAAGCAACTGGGGAGAGAGAGGCAGCTACAGAGACTCAGGAAGGAAGGGAACAATGAACTCAAGAACTGTAGGTGGGATGCAAATCAAAGAATCCAGCCTTGTTTGGACTTCTTGGTGGGGAAGGTGGTCCAGGCTACATTCATATGAGGAAGAATTAGGGAAACATCTTCAGCAGGTTTTTCAAAAGAATTTTCCACAATTCCATTGCCTCCATTCCAAAGGCACTTTCCTGTTTTACCTTTTTTGTTTCACAGTATGTAACTTAATGAAGTGTTTTTGTTTCTCTGCTCCCAACTAAATGATTGGTGTGTTTAAGAATCTAGGAAACGTGACCTTTCTCTTTCCTGATATCCATTAGTAACTAAGCAAGCAGTGGCCTCAGAGAAATTTCATGACAGCACTCTGTTCTCTCTCCCACAGCAGGAGTGTGGCTTCCAGGGGTTTTGTCTACTTTGGAGGCAGCTGAGCTAATGGTTGAGTGTGGTTCTAAAACAAAACAAGGTGCCAGAGCCTTAGTACAATGGGCTGTTCCTTTAGAATTTCTGAACAGTGCTGAAATGGGTGTGCATCTTGGGTTCCCAGTGGCTTGCTACAATTGGAACACATAGGAGTGAGGTCAAGGAGGATACATTTGCTGACATGACTTGAGGTCCCCAAAACTGCCACTCATCATGAACTTGCTAGTTATTTGGATCAACATGTCATGTTTTTCACTTAAGGTTTGTGTCTGTACTTGTCATGGAAAGAGCCCTTTGTACTTTTTAGGATACTCTTGGTGATACGCTGCTTCTAATTTACCAGGATCATATAAAGGATTATTATCTCATTGACAGGAAGTTTAGGGATTGAAGAGCACCTTCAGGAAGAGTTAGGTAAAATCTCAGGTTCACTTTCCTATGATTATCTTGGCTTTGTCCTTCTTCATACATGGGTCATTTGGCAGCTCCAACAATTACATCATATCCAAGTATTTGGGTCAAAGACAGAAAAGGAAGCATCTGTTTCTGAAAAAAATTCTTTTTTAATCTTTGTTTTTTTGGGGCCACAGCTGACCATGCTCAAGGTTTATTTCTATCTCTGTGCTTGGATATTGGTCCTGGTGGTATTCAGAAACCCTAGTGGTACCTGGAATTGACCCCAGGTTGGTGGCATGCAAGGTAAGTATCTTGCCCACTGTACTATTTCTCTGGCTTTATGATTATTTTGGGGGGAGTTGTGGGGGGCCATAGCCAGTGGTGCTCAGAGGTTACTCCTGGTTTTGCACTTAGAAATCATTCCTGGCAGACTTGGGAAACCATATGGGATACCAAGGATCAAACCCGGGTCTGTCCTAGGTTGATCACATGCAAAGCAAACACCCTCTCACTGTGCAATTACTCCTACTGCTATGCTATTGCTCCAATACCTGGCCCTAAGATTCTAAAGAGTATTTCTCTGAAGGCCTGAGACAAACCTTCCCTCCTAGCTCATTGGCCAATACCAGGTCATATGCTTATTCCCAAGACAAGCTCCATCTCTCTCTAGTAGTACATGGTCCTATAGAGGAGCCTACATTTATTCTTGTCTCTTCAGTGTCTGCAGCCCATTTTCTGTTTATAGTCCATCCAATCACATAATTTTGGGGGGGCTTGGGGACACACCTGGCAAGTGCCCAGGCATTACTCCTGATTCTGTGCTCATAAATTACTCTTGGCAGGCTTGGGGGACCATATGGGATGCTAAGAATAGGACCCAGGTCGGCTCCATGCAAGACAAATGCCCTACCTGCTTTGCTATCGCTCTGGTTGATTGGTTTCTGATTGAATGATTTCTTTCTATCTTGATGAGAACTGTAAAACTGACCGTTCACCAGGCCTCTACAATGTTCTTTATTTCAATCAGAGGATAGATGGTCTCGTGATCAGTAACTTCCAGAAAGTTTGTGAGATGTGCAGAAAGATTATGTTCAGCCTTTGTCTCAGAATAGACAAAAGACTCAGAAGGCAAAGTGCCAGAGGTTCAAGATAGTTGACAATAGACTCCTGAATAGTGATTTCTCCACCAAAAGCATTGTCCAAGCAAAGGCATGGTGACCTGTGAAACAATGTAGAAGGACTTTTAATTCCTATTTGGAGTTTGGATGTATATGATTACCCAAGCACTGCCAGAAGTCACCTCTGAGTTTGAACTAGATTTTCTCTTTCATTTATTTATTTATTGAGTGCCAATCAAGTACTAAGCTAAACACTTAGAATATAGTAGTTAGTGAATATCCAATACTGCTCTAGGGATCATTCATCTTCGCATTGAACGGGTTGACAGATCTTAAATGAATTACTATACACATAAATATATAATTATAGGTATGGTAGGATGACCTCCCTGCAGTCCCTTTGGATCAATGCTTTATTATGTTTTCGTAATGTGTATAGAGTGCCTGCATAGAAGGGTTTAATGTTTTCAGCATTAAGATTACCTAACCACGGGCTAACCTAGGATGGACAGTGGTTCGATCCCCCGGTTTCCCATATGGTCCCCCAAGCCAGGAGTAACCACTGAGCTTCACCGGGTGTGGCCCAAAAAACCAAAAAAAAAAAAAAAGAATCATATGGCACTGTTTTTCTTTTTGGAACTGCCATACATTTATTTTAGCATATTATTTAATAGCCATCTGACACTGTTTTATATATCATGGTCTATAATTTTTTTCCCAAAAAAACTATAATATTAACCTAACAAATGACAACTGGTTAAAAAAAACAATTGTGCTATAAAGAACGGTGAATGCAATTAGGGTAGAAAATAATCATTGGAACTGATTACTCTGGAAAGAACTGAGTGCTGAAAGTGATATGCATGATACCCTTTCATTAACAATAGTGCAAACCACAGTGAAGAGAGAGAGACACAGAGAGAGAGGAGTTAAATGCTTGCTCTAGAGACAGGTGGGGGTGGGAGGGAAAACTGGGGACATTTGTGGAGGAAAAGGAGCACTGGTGAAGGGTGGAGTACATGCTATGGTGCTTAAATGAAGCAAACAAACAATTGGGCTAGAGAGATATTATAGTGGGTAGGACATTTGCTTTGCATGAGGCCAACCCTCATTTGATTCCTGGCACTGCCTATGGAAATCCAATCACTGCTAAGAGTGACCCCTGACCCAGAAATAAGCCCCAAACACCTCTGGGTGTTGTTCAAAAGAAATGAAATAAAGAAACAAACAACAGGGGCCCGGGAGATAGCATGGAGGTAAGTCGTTTGCCTTTCATGCAAAAGGTCATCGGTTCGAATCCCGGTGCCCCATATGGTCCCCCGTGCCTGCCAGGAGCAATTTCTGAGCATGGAGCCAGGAGTAACCCCTGAGCGCTGCCGGGTGTGACCCAAAAACCAAAAACCAAAAAAAACAAAAACAAAACAAAACAAACAAAAAAAAGAAACAAACAACAGAATTATTATGAGACCAGGGCGATAATACAGTAGTTTGCCTTGCATGTGCTACCCCAAGTTTGATTCCTGGCATCCCATATAGTCCCCTGAGCACATAGCAAGGAATAACTCTTAGCACCACCAGGTAGGCTCAAAACCATAAGATTGTGGAGATAGTATGGGGTTGTGGCCTCTCCTTGTACACTGCTAACTTTGATTTATTCCCAGCATTGCACACACTGCATGACCATCTGGGCACTGAACTGGGAGTAACCCCTGAGCACAGGGTCCCTGAGTACTATTGTTGAGAGTGATCCAAAAACAACTCAAAATAAAAACAATAAAACAATTCACCTTTTCGTTAATTTCTTTAAAAATTAATGCCAATGCCTTAATTTGACTATCTGGTGCTTCTAGTAAAGGGAATCCTGCTCCCAAAAGCAGCTGGTGGTAAAGGTGGCATCTACCGACAATCACAGGGCCAACCTGGGGGCAAAGAGCAAGCATTTAACTTTGTCGCTAGAAACAGCCCTGGTGAACTCACTCTGGATGCCCTTAAATTTCTGGAGCCTGATGGTCCCTTCATCTCGTCTATGGCTGATGTGACATCTGGCTGATGCTGATTGTGCTTCCAGCGCCCCCATGTGGTTATAACTCTCCACTGCAGCCTTGACTGCAACTGACCTGGGAGTACTGATAGAACACTGAATGCAGGAGACCTAGAGATCACTTTACAAATGATTTCCAATTTTCCCCAATAGTAAACAGACCTGATCCATTACTAAAGCTCAGGAATTCTGACTTCTATACCAACTCCCCCAAAATGTTGCCATTAAGTCTGTATAGGAGTAACATATGTGGTTAGGAAGGGAAATTATGTTTTTTCCATCATATTTGTTCTTAGGGCCAAAAACTAATTATAAGTTGCTATAATGTGGTGTTCAAATTCTGGAGGAATATGAAGTTTAATTACTCCTTCACTGTCACCTCACTGAACCTCAGCTCCCTACCCCATCTATAAAATGGGAATAGAATAGTACCTAACCCTTTTGAAGGGAGATATGAGAATGACATGAGGTGGTTTCTGGTGACCACTGATCAAATTAGATGAGTGGTAAGTGTAGAATGTGAAACTGTGAAACTGTTGAGAAAAAACTAGGATGCAACCTTTGTGATCTTAGGCAAAGTTTATTAAAAAACAGAAAACACGGGGCCTGGGAGATAGCATGGAGGTAAGGCGTTTGCCTTTCATGCAAAAGGTCATCGGTTCGAATCCCGGTGCCCCATATGGTCCCCTGTGCCTGCCAGGAGCAATTTCTGAGCATGGAACCAGGAGTAACCCCTGAGCACTGCCGGGTGTGACCCAAAAACCAAAAAAAAAAAAAAAAAAAAAACCCAAAAAAAAAAAAACAAAACCAGAAAACACCTGCTCTTTAAAAATTAGCTTTAGGTCCAGAAAGACATGTAAGGTAAGGTGTTTGCCTTGCATACAACTGACCCTGGTTTGGCATCACATTTGGATTCCCTGAGCCCTGGGCAGAGCCTGAAATAAGCACTGTCTGTGCCACACCCAAAAAGAGATATATATATAAAAAAATAAAAAGCAAAAATCAGGGCTGGAGAGATAGCATGAAGGTAGCACGCTTGCCTTGCATTCAGAAGGACAGTGGTTTGAATCCTGGCATCCCATATGGTTCCCTGAACTTGCCAGGGGCAATTTCTGAGCTTAGAGCCAGGAGTAACCCCTGAGCACTGCTGGGTGTGACCCTCCCAAAAAACAAAAGAAATGCAAAAATCAAACCAAAATATTAAAGAAAATATTAGCAAGTCACACTTTGGATGAAGAACATAGGCTCAAAATATATAAAGGATGTTCAATTCCAAATTATAACAATCTACATTTTAAATGGGCCTGTTATACTAGCCGGCTAGGGCAAAAGTGGTGGTTGGTATACACTCTAGGAACTTGGTGGAGGGAGGTCGATACTGGTGGTGAAATAGGCCATGACTCATTGTATGTTTGAAATCTAACTATGAAGGACTTTGTAAATCACAATAGTTTTAGTAAAATAAAATAAGAAAAAAAGAATGTTCAATAATGAGTGAATAAACTAACCCACTTTAAGAAGTGGAGAATGCAGGGGTCAAAAACACAATGTAGAAAAGGCATCTGCACTCCTATGTTCATTGCAGCACTAGTCACAATAGCCAGAATCTGGAAACAACCCAAATGCACAAGAACAGATGCGCAGATAAAGAAACAATGGTACATCTACAAAGTGGAATAGTATGGAGCGGTTACGAAAAATGAAGTCATGAAATTTCCCTTACATGGAGAATATCCTGCAGAGTAAAATGAGTCAGAGAGAGAGGGACAGACAGGATGATTGCATTCATCTGCAGGATGTTTTATAAAAGCTATTGTATGAGAATGATACCCAAAGACAATAGAGATGATGGGTGGGAAGTGCAGTTAAGACAGAGAAGAAATTGCTATGACAATAATAATTGGAAATGATGACTCCAGGCAAGAACTGGGAATTGAAAGGAAGTAAAGTGCTATGCATGATATCCCTTCAGTAACAATATTGCAAACCACAATGAGAGAGAGAGAGAGAGAGGAAGAGAGAGAGAGAAGAAGAGAGACACAGAGAGAGAATACTTGAATATTTGCTATAGAGGCAGACTGGAGGTGGAGGTTGAGTGGGAGGGTGGGAAAGTAACTGGGGAAATTGGTGGTGGGAAATGAACACTGGGAAGGGATGGTTCTTTTCACAGTGACTTAATAAAAAATGTGAGGCTGGAGTGATAGCAAAGTGGGTAGGACATTGACCTTGAATATGGCCAACCTGGGTTTGATCCCCAGCATCCCATATGGTCCCCAAAGACTGCCAGGAATGATTTCTGAGTGAAGAACCAGGAGTAACTCCTGAGTGTCACTGGGAGTAGCCTAGAAAAAAATGGGGAAAAGTGGAAAAAAATACTTAAGCAAATATTTCTCCCATAAATGAATGTGGATAGCAAATATAAGTACATTGGCCATTAGAGAAACACAAATTAAAGCCATGAGGAAATGCCCTAGCACATCATTAGTATATTCAAAATCAAAGGGCTGATTATATACATGGAAGTTGGAAATGCTTACAGACTCTGACAGGGATGTAAAATGAAACAATCACTTTACCACTCAGCTACTATTTGTCAAATTCTTTAAAATTGACTTATTTGGGGGCCGGGCGGTGGCGCTGGAGATAAGGTGCCTACGCTAACCTAGGATGGACCACGGTTCGATCCCCCGGTTCCCCATATGGTCCCCCGTGCCTGCCAGGAGCGACTTCTGAGCGAATAGCCAGGAGTAACCCCTGAGCGTCACCGGGTGTGGCCCAAAAACCAAAAAAAAAATTAAAATTGACTTATTTATTGGACCAGAGGGTGTTGGACCATACCAGAAAGCACTCAGCAGCTGCTTTTGGCAGTGATTAGAGCTTGGTAGTGCAAGGTAGTAAACACCTTACCTACTGACTCAGCTCTCCAGTCAAGTTCTGTAGAGTTTGAACTTTACCATATGCTTCCACCATATTGCCATAGATTGCAGCCTAGGACTCCACTCAAGGTAACTGAAAGCATAGATCCCCACTGAAACTTGCACATGAATGTTCAAAGCAACTTTATACAGGGCTATTAAAATCTGGAAACAATTTAAATATCCATCAGCAGGTTAATGCCTAAATAATTTGTGATAGACTCACACAATGGAATACCAATGGGGATTGAAAATGGAATAAACTATTATTAACATAGCACCAGCATGTATGAATCTCAAAATACTATTTTTGTTTGCTTTTTTTATGGGGCCACATCAGGTGGCGCTCAGGGCTTACTTCTGACTCTGTGTTTAGGGATCATTCCTGGTAGTGAGGGACTATATGTGGTACTAGAGGTCAAACTAGGTCAGCTGTGTGCAAAGAAAATGCCTTATTGGCTAAGTTCTGGCCTTACTAGCTACCTCTGATCCTCAGACACTTATCCTGAGTGAAAGATGCCACAGAATATTGCATAATTTTATTGATCTGTATACATTTTTAGAAGGTGCATGCTAAATGACAGTGACACTTGCCTGGAAATGAGGTGAGGGTGTAGGAGAGACAGAGTACCAAGCAGTACCAGGAGACATTCTGGGTTGATGACTATCTTAACTATCTTGAGCATATTGATGGTTTCATGGCAACATCTGTCCAATTGTACACTTATATCCATGTAGTTCATTCAGGTTAATAAAGCCACTATAAAAAGAAATGAATAATCTATTCTTCCTCCTCCCCTTCTTTCTTTCCTTCTTCTCCTTCTCCTCCTCTCCTGCTCCTCCTCCTCCCACTCTCTTCTTCCTCACTGCCTCTCCCTTCTCCTTCTCTTTCTTCTTCTCCCCTCCTCTTCTCCCATTTCTCTTCTCTTTAGCCTTATACTTATGTTTGGGGGCTACACCTGGTTGTACTGAGGGATTACTCCTGGGTCTACGCTCAGAGATCACTTCTGATGTTTTCATGAGGCCAAACCATAGGGAGTGTTGGTGAACAAACCTGGATTAACTGTGTGAATGGTGAACACCGTGTCTCCTGTATTATCTCTCCAGTCCCAGCATTTACTTTTCACCAGGCTTCATTTTTTTCTCCAGGGACCATTGGCCAGTCATGGTTAAGAGGTCCAACAAAAGATAAAAAGAGAAGGAACCCCACTGAGCTTGATCTACCCACTTTGGGGGATTCCTCTAAGCCTTTCATGAGCTTTACAGCAGTGTCCTGAAGAATGTCTGTAGACCAACTTACTGACTTCTCTGCAATTGTTTTGTTCTCTCATCATCATATTTTTCACAAAATACCTTAACGATAATCTTCCAGATGTTTGCTCTGTCTTCTCTTGTTGGCTGTGCCCTAACATAGGTCTTTATTGCATCTTAACAAATTTCCTACTGCCATGGCTGCTGGAATTTCACTCACAAAGTAGTTGCTCGAATACAGCTCCTCATCAGTGCTTTACATTACTCCTTCTATTTGTTTTTTTGGTCACTAGTTTATTTTTATATTGATTAAAAACGTGTCTATTTTGTTGTGTATTCCATTTTATGAAGTCATAATCTATGATTCTTATAGCAAATAGGTGGGGTGTGGATCATAATCAATCATCAAACATCCTGTAGGAGGTCAGGGCCACATGGGATAAAAGCTTATTTAAAAATGCTGAATTCAGGCCCGGGAGATAGCATGGAGGTAAGGCGTTTGCCTTTCATGCAAAAGGTCATCGGTTCAAATCCCGGTGCCCCATATGGTCCCCTGTGCCTGCCAGGAGCAATTTCTGAGCATGGAGCCAGGAGTAAACCCTGAGCACTGCCGGGTGTGACCCAAAAACCAAAAAAAAAAAAAAATGCTGAATTCAAAAAAATGCTGAATTCACTAGATAATTCCTAACACATATTATGTCAAGGGATCTCTGAAGATAAAATTCTTTAAGGGAACTGAGTGACAAGTAGATATGATTAAATTTCTTTGTATTTCCTATTTCCTGTGACATCTTTTTGGCAATTCAGTGCAGGAGTTCACTTAGCTGTTTGGTGCCTGGACTCTGAAGGGGCTTGTTGGATAGTTAAATGACCTTCTTGGATAGAAAATAAAAGTCATAAAAGTAGAATTCAGTGCTTCCAGTGGTGACTTATCCTTTCTCACTGACTTCTACCTGGTTTGTGCCTGCTACATTCTTTTTTTTTTTTTTTTTGGGTCACACCCAGCAGTGCTCAGGTGTTACTCCTGGCTCCATGCTCAGAAATTGCTCCTGGCAGGCACGGGGGACCATATGGGGTACCGGGATTCGAATCAATGACCTTTTGCATGAAAGGCAAACGCCTTACCTCCATGCTATCTCCCGGGCCCCAAGTGCCTGCTACATTCTATCTGCTTGGTACCTTTAGAACTCACTCTCTTGAAGTCAGAGATTCATCTTGACTTGTGATTCAGAAAGGAAGTATTCTTTTTTGAGGGGAGTCCATTCCTAACTCTGAACTCAAGAATGACTCCTGGTGATGCTTGGGGATCATATGGGTGGGAATCAAACCCAGGTCGGTAGCATGAAAGGCAAATGTTCTACCCTTCAGTACTATTATTCTGCCCTCAAAGACAGTATTCTTTTTTTTTTTTTTTTGGTTTTTGGGTCACACCTGGCAGTGCTCAGGGGTTACTCCTGATTCCATGCTCAGAAATTGTTCCTGGCAGGCACGGGGGACCATATGGGGCGCCGGGATTCGAACAGATGACCTTTTGCATGAAAGGTAAACGCCTTACCTCCATGCTATCTCCCGGGCCCCAAGACAGTATTCTTATCTGGGTATGGCTCCCTAGAAATGGCTACATAATCACAGCTGAGAAGACCCATTCCCTCATCACCTCTAACAAGTCCACATAATAGAAATTTCAACTCACCCTATTGGACCATATTCAGCATGGCCAATGAAAGATCACACACAACTTTGGCAGAAAAGGGGGGAAAATAGGATTCCTTGCCAGTATTTTCCACTTCTATAACAGTCTTGTAATGAGTTCTTAAAATATACAGAAGGACTCAGAAATAAAACTAGAGGACCCACACAAGGCGAACCTGCCAGTGGTCTATGACAGTCTCCCATGTTGCCTGGACACTGACAGTGGACATGCAGGCACCCACCTGACCCCTGACTTGAAGCCCAACCTTCCTGCACCTTGGATTGTCACCCTTGCTATATGAAGCTTCTTCTTGTGAAGTCACTGTTTCCTTTAGGCAGCTGTTCTGTGTATACCATCGGAAGTGGGGCCTGGAGCAGCTGCCCCTCATCTGGTGCCTTTTCTTGGGGTGAAGATGAGGAAAGCCTCTGAGACTGAGGTGAGGATGGTTCCTGAGGCCTCCTGACTAGCCTGAACTGGTCCCCTGGGGATGATCAGCTCCAAGGGGACACTAGTGATCATCCATTCAAGCCAGGTGCCATCCCCATGTAGGCTCCACAGGAATCAGGCTCCCACAAATGAGCTTGATGTGGGGTGGCTTCTCAAAACCACCCTCAAGATTTTCTAGTTTTGGTTCAAAACCAGTGCTGACCCTGACTGCAGCTTAAAGGGAGAGGCTTAAAGAGATCTCTCATGACCTCTAGTGCTCATATAATCTGCCCACTGTCCACTCAAATCCTAGTGGCCCCAACCACCTCAGGAATCACCATGTAGGGACCTTCTGGTCTGTGGATTTGGAAAGTGCAGTCCCATGGATTCATCATTAAGAATGTCCCAAAGAATCCCCAGTTTTCCTCCTGCCCCCACAAGTCTACTCTTTATAAAAACAAATCGTGCTAATTGATGTAGGCCTCCCTAAACTCCCACCCTCCTTTAATGCACCCCACATCTAGAAGCAGTGCTTTCCCAATACCTACCCACGAGGCCCTGGGAATGTGTTTCCCTGGGATTCCTTTTTAGTGACACAGGAGATTCTCCAATTGTTGGGAGGGCATTATGTTGAGGGGTGGCATTTGCAGTGGGCAAAGCTTTTGAGGGTAGGGGAAGGTATGTAGAGGAGATGCCTCAACACCCCAGAGCCTGCCTCCATAAAGATGTCACTTGAGCTCACTTTGTTTTGGTTTTGTATCCCCAGATTTAGAGACCCTTTGGTCTCTAACTCCTTTGAGAATGAATGCCTTTCTAGGGCCTCCTGCCCCAATTGGGTTTGGTGTTGATCATCTCCCAGAATCAAACCTTTACCTCTGACATATGTGATATTAATATCAAGAGGTGCTTTATTTTTATTTTAAATCTGCTGTGTAAACAAACAAAAAATACATAAAAGCTAGAGGGCTCACGATAGTCATAACTCATAAACAAGGATTGATAGCAGAAGAAACCCCTCTATGTTTTCCATTTTATGGCTGTCTTTATATTATTTATTTATTTATTTTGGTCACACCCAGCAGTGCTCAGGGATTACCCCTGGCTCTACGCTCAGAAATCGCTCCCGGCAGGCTTGGGGGACCACATGGGATGCCAGAATTTGAACCTGTCTTTCTGAATGCAAGACAAATGCCTTACCTCCATGCCATCTCTCCAGTTCGGCCCTCTTTATTCTTTTCCTTGCTATGCCACAGAATGTTGATGACCCCCAAACCAGGTGAGATTATGCCTTTCTTGTTCTCAAAAAGCTCTTCTATGTGTCATCCCCCAAACGACGAAGCCTAATATTGTGTGTGCTTTTAAACAGTTCTCATCTGTGTGTAGTCTGGTAGTGCCAGGGATCGAACTTGAAGTCTATTAGGCAAAACAGTGCTACTTTTTTCTTTCTTTCTTTCTTTCTTCCTTCCTTCCTTCCTTCCTTCCTTCCTTCCTTCCTTCCTTCCTT
>PVKC010026213.1:0-16206 GCA_004027635.1 Crocidura indochinensis | reverse complement strand
CCGTCCATCCTGAATTAGCTGCTTGCAAGGCAAACACCCTGCCACTGTGCAATCTCCCCGGCCACCAGAATGTTAATTGATTTGAAGAGATTGAGTCATTCTTACAACTCTTGAATGAACTCTATTTGACTGTGCTATATGACCCATTAGATATATTGTTGAGGAAGGCTGGAAGGATAACACAGCAGATAGGATACTTTACTTCTTTTCAGCTGATTTAAGCTCAATCCCAGGCATTTTGTAGAGTCCACTGAGATTTCAGGGGTGATCCTGAATGCAGAGTTAGGAGTAACCTCTGAACACAGCCAAGTGCTACCCCCAAAAGAGATTTTGTTGAGGATCTTGAACTCATCAGGAATATACTTTATTGTTTTATTATTTGGTGATAGCTCTGTATGATTAGGTATGAAAATAATGTTGGTTTCATAAAATCTCAATGTTATGAAGGATTCCTACGTTATGAAGAGCTTGACTAGAAGAGGGAAAAAGACTTGTTTGAAGGTTTGTTAGAACTCACTAGTGAACCTATCTGGACCTGAATTTTGCTCTTGAGGATATTTTTTAATTAGTTTTAATGTCCTTCATTGTTATTGGTATGCTCAATCTTTCGACTTTATTCTGATTCAACAATGGGAACTTATGTAACTCTAGGAACTCACGCATTTCTTCTTGATTCTTTAGTTGAAAGGCACACGTTGAGCAACTGCTTTTATGGTCTTTCTGAGATGTCTGTTGTCATTTTGTCCCTTTCATATCTGAACTGATTAATTTGTTTTGTGATGCACTAGTTTGTGAGACTAAGGGCATTAAATTTTTATTTTTTTGGTATGACATCAACTTCTTTTATCATGTATCCTGTGTATTCATTTATTGGTTTCCATCATATTGGCATCTGGTATCTGCTCTGATTTTTAATATTTTCTTACAGAAATATTTTTCATTAGGTGCTGTCTATTTACTTTTCACAATATTGGTTCTGTAATTTCTATTAACTCATTTCTGGGTTTTTTTGTTTTTGTTTGTATTTGGGGGGGGCACACCCGTTTGATGCTCAGGGTTTACTCCTGGCTAAACACTCAGAAATTGCCCCTGGCTTGGGGAGCACCATTTGGGACGGTGGGGGATCGAACCGCGTTCCTTCCTTGGCTAGCGCTTGCAAGGCAGACACCTTATCTCAGAGTCACTCTCTGGCCCCTGGACTCATTTCTGACTTGCTATGTAAGACTGTCTTGCTATGAACTTATCTTTGGCTCCACATTTATTGCATCTATAGGAGTTTGCCCATAGGTTCTGATTGTTTGTTTCTTCAATATCATTCATCTCAGGGTATATATTTGTTTATTCTTAAATATCCTCTTTAGGAAGGCATCTTTAATGGTATAGTCATTTTCCAACTATAAGTGTCTAAGTTTGGTTATTTTTGTTTGTTTTGGGTCCACACCCGATGGTGCTCAGGAGTTACGCCTGCCTTTGTGCTCAGAAATCACTCCTGGCAGGCTCAAGGGAGCCTCTGGGATACCAAGAATCGAACCTGGGTCCTCCTCAGATCATCTGAGTGCAAGGCAAAAGCCCTACCTCTGTTATCTGCTATTGCTCCATCCTCAGTTTCTAACTTTTTTATGGTTAATTTTACTTCTATGTCCCTATATATTATAAAGAGATTTTATATGATTTCTAATTTTGTGAATTTGTGTCCACTTGTATGATTTTAATTGATAAAAATAATAAGAAATCAACTAAATATTGGACATAATCATTGTGTAAATTAAATATATATTCTTTTTTTTTTTTGGTTTTTGGGCTGCACCCACTGACGCTCAGGGGTTACTCCTGGCTATGCGCTCAGAAGTCGCTCCTGGCTTGGGGGACCATATGGGAACCGGGGGATCGAACCGTGGTCCGTCCTGGGCTAGCGCAGGCAAGGCAGGCACCTTACCTCCAGCGCCACCGCCCAGCCCCTAAATATATATTCTTTAATGATATAATTCATAATCAATCCTAGAGGTTGTCTAGAAACTGTACAAGGTTCCAAGGATCAAATCATATCAGCATTGTGCAAGGCAAACACTTTACAGAGTGTACTATCATCTGGTCTTAATACTCAAACTTTTCATATTCCTTCACAGTTATGGTTTATGGACAATTAAAGCTAAATACAAAGAAGACTTCACAACAACGGGAACTGCGCATTTTCAGATGAAACTCCCTGGTAAGTTCTGTGAATAAGTGGTATTTCCAATGCCTAATTTTAAGGATGGTTTACAAAACTTTCATGACCTCAAAACTAGTTAGGAACAGAAGAGGTTCAATGAAGGAAAGCCAGCAAAAGCATAATGAGAAATGGTAACCAAGATTCTTTGTCTGGCTTACCTCAGTTCAACCACTGAATTCTACAGTGGATAAAATTCTATGGGATGATAGGATTAAGATTGTGTCTTAGTGAGAGTCCTTGTTTGTTTGAATCTCCTAGAGTTCCTTGGTCTGGTCCCCTCATAGAAATACATTGGAGTGTCAGGCTGAAAGAAATGGGCTGACTTGTCAAGTCTTCACCACTATTTTGTCCACACAAACTAGAGAGAGAAAAGCCAGTGACCACTTGTTTCCATCAGCCCTTCAAATTCAGTGAGGTTCCTGGAATATGGCAAAGTTTAAGAAATTCTTATTAGTTCTACTTGCATATATTCTAACTAGGATAGCTATTATTTCAATTCCTTTTATTTTAATAATAACTGACACATCCTTGTATTCACACTTATAATCTCATGTAAATATGTACAAAAACCATTTAAACAATAGTTTCTGGGGCCCGGGAGATAGCATGGAAGTTAGGCGTTTGCCTTTCATGCAAAAGGTCATTGGTTCGAATCCCGGTGCCCCATATGGTCCCCCGTGCCTGCCAGGAGCAATTTCTGAGCATGGAGCCAGGAGTAATCCCTGGGCACTGCCGGGTGTGACCCAAAAACCAAAAAAAAAACAAAAAAACAAACAAAAAAAAACAATAGTTTCTGCAATTGGGTTGATGAGCAGGTTAAGTCATTTATAATCAAGGCATGTACAAATGTTAATATTTACCATATTAAATAAGGCACACAGAAGAATAGCCACTGAAGCAGTTAGACTCAGCATTTGGCTAAACACATGAACTATCTGGATGGACTCTGTTCTGTCACAAAGTCCTTGCTCTGTTTAGTTTTTTGCCAATACATTGGAGGGCAATTTCCTCTCACACAGAGAGAAGCAGGCCCAACAGTGAGACTTATTTTGCCCCTTAGCACCAATCCTACTCACCCTGGTCTGTAGTTTTGTTTTGTCTTGTTTTGTTTTGGGGCCACACCCAGCAGCACTCATGGTTACTCCTAGCTCTACACTCAGAAATCGCTCCTGGCAGGCTTGGGGACCATATGGGATGCCAGGATTCAAACCACCATTCTTATGCATGCAAGGCAAACACCCTACCTCCATGCTATCTCTCTGGCTCAGTACTTTTCTTTAAATTATGTTGTAAAGATAATAACTAGAGTCTATAGATTGTAGATAGGAGTTTAAGTTTCATGCTTCATTTCAGTCAATGGAAAGTAGCTTAAAGAAAAAAAAGATATTTTACAATTCAACAAACATCTATCAAACATTTTATATATGCTGCCGGTTTACACAGATAAGAAAGATTAGCACCTGTCTTCAAGAAATTTCAACTTAAATAGTAGCACATATGCTTTAAGAAAAACAGCATTGCAGGAGGAAAAGATACCTCACAGGGGGTTAAGAGGCATCTCAGGGTCATGAATACTTGGGCATCATGAGAAAGATGCTCTTGTATTTATGTTGGTCTATGCACTTGTATTAAAATATATTTTCTTGGGGCCCGGGAGATAGCATGGAGGTAAGGCGTTTGCCTTTCATGCAAAAGGTCATCGGTTCGAATCCCGGTGCCCCATATGGTCCCCCGTGCCTGCCAGGAGCAATTTCTGAGCGTGGAGCCAGGAGTAACCCCTGAGCACTGCCGGGTGTGACCCAAAAACAAAAAAAAATTTTTTTTTCTTGGGTCTGGAAAGGTAAGGTGTTTGCCTTTCATGCAGAAGGTCAGTGGTTTGAATCCTGGCATCCCATATTGCCCCCTGAGCCTGCCAGGAGCGATTTCTGGGTATAGATTCAGGAGTAACCCCTGAGCGCTGCCCCATGTGACCCAAAAACCAATATATATATATATATATATATACATATATTTTTCTTGAAGTATAGTTACATTTTAAACTGTGTAATTATTTTTGTTCAGCATTAGATCCAAGTGATCCACCCATCAATATATTAATAGAAACAGAAGATGACTTTATCAGCTATAAGAACTTTGAGAACTTCAAGATTACTATAAAAGCTGGGTAAGAAAGAATTTGCTGGTTCCTTTTGACCCCCAAATACAAACAGATAAGATATGAAGGATAGAATAGAGATGAATGCTAGTGCATGGTTGGTGTTCAATGTTCAAAGAAACCTCTAAGATCAGTATATAAAGGATGGGATTAAAAATAATGGCCATAATTGTTGACAGTAGGTTCAAGTGTGTGAAGTTATTTTTTGAGAATATTAAAGAAAATTCTTGAACTTGCTATAATCTCAAAGCAAAACTAAATACTAAAGGTTAAATATGATATCATGTTAACAAATTGCTCAAATAATAAAAATGTATGAAAGCATTGGTTACTTTTATTTGTGACATAGCTAATACATTAATTGATTATAACCATTATGAAAAGTCATATAAAATTATTTTAATTTTTATTGTGACTGAAGTTCATTACACAGAATTATTTACAGTACATGGTGACAATGAATGAAGGGCATTCCCCCCACCAATGTTGTCCTCCCTCCACTCCTATTCCCAGCATGTCTCCCATATCTCCCTCCTTTACTCTCCCCCACACCCCCCAGAATACTAGCGTAACTGGTCTCCACTTAACAGCTTGTTGTAGATCGGGTATCTATTCTGTTTGGTGTTCCAGTCTGATCATTTTTTATTTACACTGCATGCTCATATGACTGGCCCTGGTAACATCCTTTTCTCCCCCCAATTTATGAGTCTGAATGATTCAAGTTGTGATAATGTTTGAGATAAAACGGTTAAGGAAAGAAGAAGGAAAAATTTGGTATCAACTACTAAAAGCAAATAAAATTTAAAAATCACCGAATAATATCCACAAGAGTGAAAAAAAAGGTGGAAGAAAAAAGAGAAGGAAAATAATATCAAAAAAGGATAAAAATAAATAAATAAATAGATAATTCAAAACAAAACCAGAAAAAGGAATACTGGAATGGCAGGGTTTGGTGTTACCCACTTTTTTTTTTTTTGGTATAGGCACAGTAAGTATTGGGGAAGTAAGGAAATTTTCATGGCCTAATGGATTCAGGGTTTCTCCATTCCTGGAGCATATTGTCATGGGAACAACCACTGACTCCATACCTTCTCATTGCCATATCCCAGGGGTTTTGTTTGCTTGTTTGTTTTTGTTGTTATGGAGGTGTCAGGAAACTTTCCTCTCAGTTGTGGATGAGAAAATCAGGTCACTGTAGAAAGCAATCTCGGTATTTGCGCATGTCCTAGGACAAGGCCTAGGGTAGTCTTTAAGGTTCTAGAGGTTGTTCCAACATTGTTGACGTGTTCAGTTTTCTGTGTCCTGTGCTCCATTTTTTTTGCTAGTTACCTAAGCCATAGTCTAGGAAGTCATGATTCCAAAGATTCTGCTCAGTCTCTGTTATCAGAATTGGGCCTCTGTGCTAAGAAATCTTGATTTTTATAAGAGATCTGGACTATTGCTTAGGGTAGGGTTTTCCTTAATGGTTCCCAGGTAAGTTCTGTTGTCAAAGTCACTGTTGTCACTGTTGTTAAAGTCAGTTTTCTGAAGTTAGTGCTCTTATTTTTCATATTTCAAAGGACAATACATCTTCTGGTTTCCACTGAGTGTTAGGTGATGTGATAGGACCTCCGGTCTTAGGTCAAGTTGACATTTCCTCGCTGTCCACGTTGTCCTATCAACACTAGCACAAGTATATCTCCCAAAAGAGCTTAGTTCCTGTTGTTGTTGCAGAGAGTTGTTTCGGTTCTATGTCTGGGATCTGGGATTAGAGAATGGACAGTGTCCGAACTCGTGGAGACTGATTTGTATCCACATGACATGTGTCCATGATGAAGGCACCCTTGTGTAAAAAGTGTGAGTTCTTATCCATAGAAGATAAGATCTTCTGTCTGAGTCCATGATTTCCCCTTATTTACTATGCCTATACAAAAACGTATGGTGTCCTTTTGTATTGCTGGTGCTATTTCAAGTAAGGATGACAGGCTACACATACAGTACCTGTGGTGTGGTCTGAGCTTTTATCTCAGGCAAGACGTTTTTTTTTTAAAGCACTGGCATACTGGGCCCCGGGAGATAGCATGGAGGTAAGGCGTTTGCCTTTCATGCAAAAGGTCATCAGTTCGAATCCTGTTGCCCCACATGGTACCCCGTGCCTGCCAGGAGCAATTTCTGAGCATGGAGCCAGGAGGAACCCCTGAGCACTGCCGGGTGTGACCCAAAAACCACAAAAAAAAAAAGCACTGCCATACTGATTTAAATTTAGATCAATTTAAGTAGGATGAAGTCATACTTTCCTTTGATTCAAAAGTTATATATGAGACTAGTTTGAAAATAACTTTCCTTTCATATATGTGAGGCAAATATGATGTTCCCCTTCTTTGAAAGTACCACAATGGCTCCTAATTGTCACATAATGCTATAATGAAAGATGAAGGAAGGATAGACACAAAGTTCTTAAGCTCATCTTTCTACCATGTTACTGTGAAGGAAAAATCATGGGAAGATAAACACGTTCATTCCACCCCACTGTGACTCCAATTTTTCATTTGTCAAATGGAATAAAATTATGTCTCTAATAAGATGTTAGCAAGAATCCGAGGCCTTGTACACATGTGTGGTGTAGAGGCAGAGACTCATATCTATGAACCTGGGGAGAAAACACTACTAAAGCATGGGACACAAACTACAAATAAATTTTGGGAAGGGTTGTTCAACCACACCAGATGGTGAACAAGGCTTATTTGTGGCTCTGAAGTCAGGAATTACACTTGAAGGACTTTGGGGACCCTATGGGATGGCTGGGATACAACCCAAGTGACCACAATGAAAGCAAAAGCCCTACCATCTGTGCTATAGCTCCAGACCCTTCAATTAAATTTTTAAATGTGCTTGGTGGTGGGATTATACTTGAAACATTGTAAGTCTGAAGCTCTTACTGACATCTTTATAAATCATGGTGACTAAATTTTTTAAAAATTTGAAAGAAAGAGAAGTTTTTATAATATCTATCTTAGCTAAGCACCACTGAACTCTATCAATGAAACGTTACTGGACAAGAATACACTTCAAAGCAAAAAACAAATTTTCGGTGTCTGTATTTGGTCTCATTACTGTCATTGCTTTATTATAAAAGGAATTAAATTGTTTTTACCAGATATTATCTTAATAATAATATTCCTGAAGCTGATGTGTTTGTCTTCTTTGGAATAAGAGAAAATTTAGATAATAATGGAGAAGATATGATGCTTGCAGGAACACAAATAACAAAGGTAAGATGGATTCAAGCAACCCGTTACAAAAATGGAGAACTTATTTACCAGAATATGTATAATAAAACTAATCTTTGTCCTCTAAAAGTTTAAAGAACTAAACTTAACCAATAATGTTTTTAAAAATTTCACTAAAATTTGAGTATCTAAAACTAATTTCTAAAGCCATTGAAATTCAATATGGACATTTTAATCTATATTTGACAATAAATTTCATCAGATACACAGTGATACCAAATTACAGCCTCCAATTTTAAATAAAAGTCATTATTTTACTTGATATTTTTTGTTCCATCCAAAGATTTTGTCTTTGTATCTTACAAGATAACCTGAACCTTAGGTTATAAAAGAATGACCTAAATGTTAAGTAGAATGCCTTCTACATTCATATTTGTGCTTTGTGTTATCTCTATTTCTTTGTTTATGTTTTTTGGGAGGGTTAAACCCGGCAGCCCTCAGGGGTTATTCCTGGCTCTGCACTCAGAAATCACCCCTGGCAGGCTTGGGGGACCATATGGGATTCGAACCACTGTCCACCTGAATGCAAGGCAAACACCCTACCACTGTTTTCTCTAGCTATTTCTACTATTTCATTGTCAACTGGAACTTTTTCAAATTTATGAAAGAATTATGAATTGTTCCCACTCTGTGAGTTCTTCTGTAATACAGTCTCTACCCTTTCGTCCTCCTTTTGAAAAATAGCTTATTGATGGAGTTGCACAAGTCCACTTTAATACTTCCAAGGCCTTAAGATTATTAAATAAAAACCTAGAAGAAATAAATAACAAGTACCTTAATATATTTGTGGAAGTACAAAAAGGTAGGTTTCTAAAATCATAAGAATATTTATTCCTTGCAGCTCTTCTTTCCATTTATTCCCACTTTCCCTTCTCTGTTGATTTCGTTGGAGTGAATTTAGTTCCCGTAGTTAGTTCTGGTCCCCAATGGGAATCGCACATCTGTCTACAGTCCACAGACTTTAGTTTGGGGCTCATGTTGGTCACATACTTCCATTTTGCAGTCTGGTAGTGGTGATCCTCAGTGGTGATCTTAAAACTGTTTCTTCTTTGAAAACTTGGATATTAAGTGGTAACTTATATTGGCTCAGTGTTGGATAAGTGCAGCTGCTCTTCCAAAGTCAGTTCCATGCTGATGGTGTGCCTATAAAAGTCATCATTCTGTAACGTTGACCCTCTCTGTTCCCCACCCAACTCATCCATGAAAGATTTGCACTTTATGTTACCAATAAGAGCAGACAATCATGATACATGAAATTTTCCTTGCAACAAACAAACTAGAATAAAAGCATAAACATTAGGAAAGTACACTAGGCATTAGGGTGGTTTCTTGTGGATTATTAGTTAACTCCTATCTTCTACAGTGACACCCAGTGTTTTATTGACACCTTTGAAATGAGTATCAGGTGGGAGTGTTTCCTCCAACAGGCTTATTGACATGATGAGAACGTGAGGATTTTTACATGACTTGAAGAGAGCACGTATGTTAAATCATCTGGCAAGTTGATCAGGAAAATGTAGCTGAAATTGATAAATGAAACTCTTAGCAACTTCCTGACAACCACACTTGAGGTTTTGTAGAAAGGCCACACTCTTCCAAGATGACCATAGAAATCATCCATGTGTAGGTTATAGCTTCATATTAAATGTCAGGAAGGAATGAATAATTTGTTCTTGTCCCTATAAATAGAGGGACCGAGTAAAATTCGGGGAAGACGGATGTTACTTTACACTTGCCAATTACTCAGAGTGATGCTTGTTTTTCTAGCTGAGCACTTTAGTTATGAAAACAAAGAAGCTGATGTCAAATATGTCCTCTTTCCCTACTCAATGAATTTGGTTACTTCACCACTTGTCTTCAAGCCTGGGATTCCGTTTTTGATCGAGGTGAGATGACTAGAAAATGTAAGATGTTGCAATTTCTAAATAGTCGGGCAGAGCAAAGACATAAAGATAGCTTGCTGTTGTGTGGTCTCCAGAGCATTGGGGGATTGGCTCAAGGAAATGAGGAATAGGAGAAGGGAATGATAAGGGCTGTGAGGAAAAAATGTAGTCTTCAATTAATGAGAACGATAGTTTATTCCAACCCATAGCAAGTATTTATTCAGCAATTCAGGAATTAAACCATGAATTAAAAGTTATCTTTCTCAATTGCTTGAAATATAATCCTAGGTGAATAGCCTTTGAGCACTGAGTTAAATTCTACCAGTGTGTGCTTGGGAGCAACAGAGGGAAGTATTTTAAGGTTTTCTTATTTAAAATTAATGTTAATAATTATTAAGTTTACTGTATTGTTATATATAATAATGCAAATTAGCCATTTAAATGGATTTGCTCCATCAGGTACAAGTTAAGAATGTGGGTGGCCATGTTGTGAAAGGGATTGCTGTAATATTGAAAGCCAAAACAGTTCAGGAAGCGACAAAGACAGACCTGGATGTAAGACAAAGTGAAACAAATTCGGATGGCATAGCATCATTTGTCATTAATGTTCCCTCTAATGTCACCACACTGGAGTATCATGTAAGCAAAATTCTCATGTGTTGAATTGCTTAGCATTACAGTTTTTGCCATAACTAGTGTGTAAGAAACTTGCAAGTAATTTTACATATACGTTTAGTGGAATTCTTGAATATTTTTTACTTGTGGCCATAAGAAATATGATTACATCTACTAAACTTACTATGAGTTTATCGGTTTTATATTTAAGGGACTAGTGTTTGCTTGCTTTGTTAATCACAATGCTATTCAAGTTTAGAAATTTAGAAAAAGAAATGTCTGTTGAGCACAAGACTTCAAAGTAGTCTCTGGACTATAATTTCCAGTTACCATCTTGTCCCTTAATTCAAAGAACAGGATAAATAATGCAACTGGTATGCTATGTAATTAGGACAAATATTTTGCATTTCCCAGTACTACATTATCTCTCAATCTCAAGCAGAGTTTTGTTTCATTTTGATTTTATTTGATTTAGGTCACATCCAGCTGTACTCAGTCCTGGCTTTCTCAGCTTCTCTCTTCAGGTTAGCCCTTAGTAGGGTTCGGAGGACTGGAAGGAATGCGGAAGATTCAAGCTGGGTCCCCTTGTATAAGACCAGGGCCTGGCAGGCTGTGCTGTCTCTTTAGCTTCAGCATAGTTTTTGATACTATAGGAACCAGTAAATATGACCTGACTGCGTCTATAGTTGTTGGGGATTTTTGTAGGGTTGTTTGTTTGTTTGTTTTCAAATAAAGTAAGCATCATCTTCCTATTTTCTGATAGCATGAACCATTTTTCTTTTATCTTTTCTTGCTGTTAAAGTGACTGCACTAAACTATATAACTGGCTAATAATTCCTAATTTTCAAATACAGAAAATAAAAAATGATTTCAACTATTGTTTAGGGTCAACTATTGTCTAGCACAGATATTCATAAGTATTTCCACTAGCTCTCTACCTTACCCTTCAAAAAATCTTTTTTCCCCTTTATTCTCTTTCTCTTTCCCCCCGACAAAATTTGTTTACTAGCATTGCTATTTGGAACTAATATTTATATTAGTTTTCAAGAACTCATTTATGAAGCCCTAGATTTTATTCCTGACACCAAAAACTGTTCTCCCTACATTTCCTCTTTCTGTCAGCCTGTGACAGAAGGAAATAGGAGAGAATAAGTAAATGTGTTACATAACAATGAGACCAATTCGTAGTGTAGCCCCAATCTGCTGGTGCATGCATGGCAAACTCCCTACCTGTGCTAGTACCACACCCTATTAGTCTAATTTTAGCTATTAAGGCATTCATTTTTTAATTCTAATATCCTATTTGACAAATAACATTTTACAGATCATTCCTCTTATTTGCCTCCAGTGGATACAAATAACTGCTTGATGTTCAGTTAATTTTAATATTTTATTCTGCCACCTTTTTATCTTCACTTGATAGATAGCATAGCTTAGAGTGATTTTAAAGCAATAAACTGCTAGTTTGCTTTTTTGATAAGTTATTGTGAAGTCTAATGTTGTATAAAATGCTGGATGCATTCATAGCTGGTAAACACTTAGAATTCTACCTAACTAAAGTTTTAATCTAACTAAAGCCAGAAAAATATTGTGGTTCCTAATGCCCTCATGCCATGATTTTCATTGATTTTGAAAGGGCAGTGTTGGTGCCTGAAATTTTGTCACTATGCTCCTTAGGTCAGAACGAATGACTCAGACCTTCCAGAAGAATATCAGGCCAGCAACGACTATAGAGCAGTGGCCTACACAGGTCAGAGCCAAAGTTTCCTTTCTCTCAGCCTGCCAGACAGTGACAAGAGTCTGTTGGTGGGAGAACATTTGAGGGTAACTGTCACTCCTAAAAGTCCTTATGCAGAAAGGATTACACACTACAATTACCTGGTAAGATCAAACATATTTAACCTGCATCTAAAGGCCACATTATTTAATTTGTGCAAATGATCTTTGAATAAATTCTTCAGTGAGACAAAGCAGTTCTAAACGTGATACTCAGTGAATAAATAGGCCCATTCATTTGCACAGCACTTTACAATCTTTTTTTTTACAAAATAATATCATTATTTAAGCACCATGATTGCAAGCAAATTATTATTGGTTTCAGTCATAAAAAGAACACCCCCCACTTCACCTTCTGAAAGAGCATCACAGCACCTTTTGGAATTCAGTAGCAGCATAAGGCAAAGTGGAGAGGTCAGTATACATCAGGTCATAAATATTTAGGGTAGAGTTGAAATTTTGCTTAGGTCTTTCAACTTCTACAATGATCATCACAGCATAATGCCAAGGATTTGTTGAGATCCATTATTTTATTCAGACTAGTCATGGAAAATGAAGATCAACGGAAGAAATTATATGGCAAGGTCTTGTCAACATTCCTTAACTTTGCCTTATATACAAAGGGAAGCATTAGATCATGTACTCTACAGTGGAGACATTGACTCCTGGCATGGATCATGACTGAGACGCATCTAGAGGGGCCAAGAAATGGCTTGGTGGTTGAACACCTGCCTTGTAGGCATGGCTTTGAGGCTCCCAAAATATGAATGGTGATCCTGTAGTGCTATTGTTTTGGATCACTGACACCAACAAAAATGTGTGATGTCTGGTGAAAAACAACCTAGGGACAACAAGCCCTAAAACTTAGGTATCATCAGAAAACACCACGACCAAACGTGTATAGCTCTGTGATCACAGTACTATAAAAGGAAGGTAGAAATTATTTCTCTTTATTTAAATGCACACTAGCAAAGCCAAGAGCATGATTTATTAAAGAAGACCTGAACTTTGAATCAGCATGCTCAGGGTTCATTTCCCATATTCAGGAAAAATCTTTGAAGGCAAACAATTCTGAGTACCTTACTTTTTTTTGGTAAGAATTTATTCAAGAGAAAAATTGATTAACATTTTGAGGTGAACTAACTTAACATAATATAGTAACATAACATAATATATAACATGATTAATATAATATAATAACATATGTAAGTCAAGAACATTTTTGAATAAAACAATTTTTATCATAATGGCTTAAATTATTAGAGGCATTTTTAATTTATTTTTTCACATATCTTACACAGTGATATTTAAGGTACACAGTGACAATAAATGAGGGCCTTTCCACCACTAGTGTTGTCCTCCCTTCATCCCTGTTCCCAAGCATCTATGCCTTATCTCACTCCTTTTTCCCCCAGAATGCTAGTGTAACTAAAAATATATATGCAGTTCCAGATATTTTTATTAGTGGTTTCTTAAAGGTTTAGAGTCAAATGAGCACTTTAAAAACAATGTGAGAGTGGCAATTATCATTTGCATGGCCCACCAAAGTATGGGGGTCATGAAAAGGAAAAACTTTGGCCTAAGTACATGGAGACCCTACCCCTGATGTTTCCTGACATAAGACCATTTCTATGCTCCAGACAAACTACTTTGGCCAATCCTGGTCATTGTGTGTAGTGACCATACAGTTATCTTTTTTTCTCTTTGTGAACTGTTCAACAAGAAATTTTGGTGAAAGAGTCCCTCAGTTTAGTGTTTATGTTTGAACTAGGTCACAGGGATTGTTGGACTTGTTCTGGCAGCCCCCTTATGCACTGATAATGCTAGTTGGCATTATTCCTTGTTTGCATGGGCACATTAAAATGGAAAATACTATACATAAAAATAAGTTCTTATCTAATAAAGATAGGAACACACAAATCTTGTGGTGCAAGGAACCTTACACCCTGAACATTGACATGATGACCTGGCACAGGCCTCAGAGGTTTGGGCATTTTCCAGTCACCCCTGAACCAGGGAGGCCATCTACGAAACATCCAAAGTTATCTATGACATCACCTGGAAGCAATCCTCTACCAGGGAAGACCCTACTGCTGCTCTGACATCGATTTACTCAAAAGAGTCTTCCCTTAATACTGAGAAGATTTAAGCAACAACAATGACCTGCATACTGGACAGGACTTTCTGCATTGTCCTTCAATTGTGAGTTGAAATTAGACGCCTCCCCACACCATCCTGACTTCAATGTAGGATATACAGATTCCAGGATTTTCAGTACAGAAACATGATACCAACAACAGAGACTGTGAAAATATAACTGAATACCTTACTTTTAATGATGGATAACATCCAAGCCAGTTGGTGAAATAGGCAATAGTATGATTGCTATTGAAAGAAACTTCTTTTACTTTAGTGAACTATTTCTCTCAATTTCTGTGCTTGCTCAATGAGTTTGATAAAGCCTTAATCAAACATAATGAATATGTTGGTTTATGTATGCCAAATGCAAAGTAGGAGACAAATTCTCTACCTCTTTTCATAAACTTAGTTTGTAACCCACTCTAATGCTTCTTTACTGCTGTATGTTTTTTAGATTTCGTCTAGAGGAAAAATCAGACACTTTGGTACAATGAAGAAACTCCCAGGTTCCCCAGCCCAACCATTGGACCTTCTTGTGACTCAGCACATGACTCCTGCAGCCTGTCTCCTCGTCTACTTCTTTGTCAGAGAAGAGCAGAGGACAGAATTGGTGTCTGACACAGTCTGCCGAAAGGTCAAAGAAAAATGTGACAACCCCCTCGAAGTAAGCTGCAAACACTCTTGCAGTATGAATTTCTCTTGTTTATTTGACATTGTCTCAATTACATGTTACAATTCCATTTGGATCTAAAGTTCTTTATGTCTCAACTCCTTTTAGATTCATTTGTCTCCAATTAGAGATTTACATCCTCTCCACAATGGTATTTCTCTGACTTTGGAAAGTCAGTCCGAAGCATGGGTGGCTTTATCCTCAGTGAACTTTGCTACATATCACTTTGAAGAAAGGAGAGAAAATTCCATGAAAAGAGTAAGTAAAGTGACTGGTTTCTGGTACTTGGCCGGATATGGTGCCAAGTGACCACCATGGTTGGGTGAAAAGTAAAGGGAAAAGATGCAGTTACACTATGTTTGTCTTCTCAACAACATTGAAGGGTAGTAATGACAGCACCCGGTACTTGATGAGTTTGTTCTAACATTTTTACATCTATACTCTTGTGTTTTTGTGATCCTGAGCACTAAGTAATGCTAAGGATCACTTCCAGTTTAAAAGTTTGGTGTTGTTCCAAGTGGTGCTTAGTGAACCACACCGAGTGGGAATGGACCAGGATTTCTTGCATGCAAACAGACAATCCAGGATTTTGGCACATCTCCCTAATTCAACATCTCTGATCTTATTAAAAGCTCGTAATAGGGGCCAGAGTGATAGCACAGCAGTAATGTATTTGCCTTGCATGTGGTCAACAAAGGACTGACCTAGTTCGAATCTGGGAATCCCATATGGTCCCCGAGCCTATCAGGAGTGGCGTCCAGAGCGCAGAGTAGGAAGTGACAAAAAAAAAAAAAAGTTCACAACATTCCTGGGCTAGAATTTCATTTTTTAATGTTTTTATATAGCTTCAAACACTGTAAATGTTTTGAATGCAAGAGGAGTTCTATTGATGAAAGAAACTAAAACAGAAATATTGATAACTTTGTCTATTCACAACAATGACATAATTAAGTGAAATTGTTCAGTTGAGTGACTCTTTTTCTTATCTATATATTTAATCTATCATCTATCTAGATGTCATTCAATCTGTCTGTCTACTATCTATATCTGTCAAGATTATATATCCAATTAATCTATTCTACTATTCTATTTTTGTATTCATGTGCTTTATGTGAAACAGAAATGATTTAGTGCAGCAGATATTATAAAATCTTGTTTATGCACGGAACATACTAAAATGTAATTTGTTGATGTTCAGAAACCTCTCAGAGTAACTCTTATCAAACAGTCTACCTTTAAGTTATTTGTGACACCATCCTAGTCTGTAAGGCTTTTGTAAGCTTTTATAAGAATAAGCTCTGATCTTATTGATCTGAGACAAAGTACCTCTTACATCCGTGTATTAAATTAAAAATTTTCCATATGTCAAATTCCTGTAAATTCTAGGGTTCTGGTAGGTTAAGCATATTAAATCTACAGGACAGAGATAAAGGGCAGCAGAAAAAGGAGCCGTGGTAGGCAATGTACATGACTATGACTGTAGCTAA
>PVKC010026212.1:0-16226 GCA_004027635.1 Crocidura indochinensis | reverse complement strand
GATAAGAGTTTCTTTCTCTCCTGCAACACTGCTTGTTCTCATTCTTTGTGATGTGCACCAATCTCTGTGGTGTGAGATGGTACCCCATAGTTGTTTCAGTTTGCATCTCTCTGATGATTAGTAATGTGGAGCATTTTTCATGTGCCTTTTGACCATTTGTATTTCTTTTTTGTCAAAGTGTCTGTTCATTTATTCTCCCCATTTTTTGATGGGATTAGATATTATTTTCTTGTAAAGTTCTGTCAGTGCCTTGTATATATTGGAGATTAGCCCCTTATCTGATGGTATTGGGTGAATAGTTTCTCCCACTCAGTGGGTGTCTCTTGTATCCTGGGCACTATTTCCTTTGAGGTGCAGAAGCTTCTCAGCTGAATATACTACCATATGTTAATCTCTGCTTTCAATGTTTGGAGAGTGCAGTTTCCTCCTTGAAGATGGCAGGCTCTGATTTTTAAATATAGATTGGACTTCTAGATGGAGACCAGTGTATCCAGTTTAATTGTAGATTTTTTTTTGCCACACCCGATGACACTCAGGGGTTACTCCGGGCTATTCGCTCATAAGTCGCTCCTGGCAGGCACTGGGGACCATATGGGGAACCAGGGGATCGAACTGCGGTCCGTCCTAGGTTAGTGCAGGCACCTTATCTCCAGCACCACTGCCCGGCTCCAATTGTAGATTTTGTAAGCCTTTTTTCTATTAGTACTTGCACACCTCAGTCAAGTTGAATTTTAATGCTAGGGTTTCTGGGAAACTTATCAAAGGCTATTATGGAATGTTGCTTTCTCCTCATTTGAGCCACTAACAGATATTTCCTGGTCTTAAAAACAGTTGGGGAGATGTAGTACTATATTTCTGTCCCTCCCCCAGGATAACTAATTTCTTGTTTTAGGATAAATGGAGGTATATTTTTTGGTCCCTAACAGCCTAGCATTGCCTTTTGAATACACTAAATATAGTGAAACTTTCTATACTAAACTGTCCTTGGAGTCTATCCTTTTTAGTCTACTCAAGAATAGAACTATTTCTCACTTTTCTGTTGCATGGTAGTTAGTGTCTGTTGACTGAATATATTTATTGTTTTATTTATTTGAGCTTCAAACTCATTTCCAAAATATCACCACAAAATAAAAGTATTTGTCATCTAAATGCCTGAAGCCAAGTTCCTAGAAGCAAGGGGACCTGGTATGAACTAGGTCATTACTGAGAGTCAGGTATTCCCAGTGATTTTATGTAAGGAACTAACTTTTAGATACTTGAACTTGCCCAAGGCTACATATTTGGTAAAGAGTGGGGAGAGCATTGCATCAGGACTTGAACTCAGAGCTGCTCTGGAACTGGGTCTCTTTCCCCTCTGTCTGTTGTCTCCCTTGTTAACTGTTTCCTACCATACCCTTGTTAACTGTTTCCTACCATAGCTTCAAGGTGGTCCCCTTGATTATTTTCATATGGCCTGCGGTAACACTTTGTTTGCTCATAGATTTTGTTTCAACTTGGCTAATAGAAATATTTTAAGTTTCTCTTCCCTTTTAACCCCAGATTCATTTCTCTAATTCTGTTTTGTGTTGATCTATGCCCGGTTTTATAAACTACGTTGTAATCCACGTTCTATAGCGCTTTATAATCTACGTTCAGGGATATATGCTTATTTTTGGAAGTGCACCATCTTCTTAATGTTTTCCTTCAGTTTTTTAAATTTGATTTTATAGCAATCTTAGTTACTTTTCTCCCTTCCTTCCTTCCTTCCTTCCTTCCTTCCTTCCTTCCTTCCTTCCTTCCTTCCTTCCTTCCTTCCTTCCTTCCTTCCTTCCTTCCTTCCTTCTTACTTCCTGGCATCCATGAGAAGAAACAAACATCTGTCATTATCCTAGTTTGTGAAACTTCAAATATTAGAACATCGTGCTTATCTTAGAGACAGACATATGTATAGCCATGACGTTCTGTGCAGTAATTATGATCAAATGCAGTTCTGTGCTTTTATGTTGACCCTCTATACTTTAAGACATTTATAAATATCTGCTAATAAGAATTTAACATGTGGAGAATTATAGCAATAAAGTATATATTTGAAATGCATACTCTCATTTCAGTTCAGTTCATTGTAATGTTAACTTGTTTTTGGTTGAAAAATACCTGTTTTCTACTGTTATATTGGCCACTTGAGGGACTTTTATTGGAATTTAAACTTTTTTAAATTAAATTTTTAATTTTCTTAAAATTAAAGCATTGTGATTTCCAAACATATGCATTTAGACATGCAATATTTCAACACCAATCATTATTATTTTTTTTTTAATTTTAAAGCATTGTGATTTATAAAGTTATTTGTAAAACTTAACTTTTTAGTAACTTCCTTGTAAATTGTGACCTTCTGGTCTACATAGTCAATATTTAGGAACTATAGATTGTAGCTGAATGTTTGCTGAACTTGTTCTTACAGGTCTTAGTAAGAAGATCCTTAGGGGTATATAAATAAGAAAAAGAAATAAATTAAAACAAGAAGATTGATGATAGGTTGAACACATAAATTTGCAACCTTGATAATTTAGATGGAAGAACTACATTGCAAAATTAGGTTTGTTTTCTATTATTGGAAAACAAAGACTTAAATATATCTCTTTTATTACATTGACAAAGCTGTCTCAACATGACTCCCCCACCAAACATTTTTGTTCTGACTATGGAAGTTGAGGAAAACTGTTTTGTGATGTAATAAACACCAATAAAAGTTTAAGTCTTATATTTATCTATCTACTCATATATCTATTATATGTATATATCTAGTTCAAATAACATAACTATGCTATCCTTATAAGATAGGACCCCAAATCTGTTGATGATAATTATAAAAACAGATGTTAATAACATATTTATACAAATGTTGTCATAAAAATTCCTGATAAACATAACACATTATCAAATTTATGCAACTTCTTATTTATATTTTAAGAATAATTTGCTTCTAGACATGATTTTGAATGTTTATGGAAAGACCATGTGAGACAATTAGCATTAAAATTTGACCAGGGAAAATAAATGCAGTGAAATCAACATCAGAAAATAAAAACACTGGAACAATAGCACAGCAGGTAGGGCATTTTGCCCTGCATATGACTGAACCAAGTTTGATTCCCATATTGTTAGTGCTGTGAGCATACCAGGATTGATTTCTGAGCACTTGTCAGGTGTAACCTAACTCCACAAAAAAAAAAAAAGAGTAAGAGAGAGAGAGAAAGAGAGAGAGAGAGAGAGAAGAAAATAAATAAAGAAATGGTAATAAATGAATATATATTAAATGTCTTTGCTTCCTGGCAATGGAAAAAAGACAGAGGGTCATAGGATAAATTATGCTATCACTATTAAATAGAGGCATTCTTAAGAGGAGACAGGAAGTGATTTCTTTTTTCTTTTTTTTTTTTTTTTGGTTTTGGTTTTTGGGTCACACCCAGCAGTGCTCAGGGGTTACTCCTAGCTCTATGCTCAGAAATCACTCCTGGCAGGCTCAGGGAACCATATGGGATGCCATATGGTTTCGAACCACCGACCTTCTGCATGCAAGGCAAACATACTACCTCCATGCTATCTCTCTGACCCCAGAAAGTGATTTCTTAATCTAATTCTGTTTTTGGGACATGTCCTATATCCTTCTAGTGAAACTTTACAACATTTTTTTCAGTGATGCAAAAGTTTGAGAGACTTCCAGAATCTAAAGTAATCTTCAGTTCTGATGCTGGAATGGTGGTAAAGTCCAAAGTTCCTGGCTCTGAGTCCCCACTGATGCAGTGCTTGGCAGGTAAAGGCTGGTAGAGTAAGAGGCGTCAGGGGAATGGCTTATATATATTCTATCGGCAACATAAATCAAATTAAGCACTAAAAATCATGAGAAGATGTAGTTGATCAAGAACTCTGTGAGAACCAACTCACTCAACCTATTTTCACTTTGGTATTTACAGTGTATCTGAGTACTGTACAAGTGATGTTGGGATAAATATATGATAACGCATGTGAAGGAAATCATCTTCCTGTAGAGCCATCTAACTATAGAGCATTGGTTTAGCAACTAGACTAGAATCCATGCCTAAACAATAGTGAGAGGAAACATGCAGCAATTTGAGCAAGACCATCTAGGAAAGGTCTAGGACAATGATGTCTCATCCAAGAAAAGAGAGCAGAACAGTCCAAGTCAGAAAAATTTATAGATCCAATGGGGAATTGATACCTTTTATTAGCTTGCTTGAATTGCCAGATCAAAGTGCCATAAACTAGGTCCCTTAAACTGCAGAAATTCAATTTTCTTATAGTCTGGTAGTTGGAAGTCTAAGATCCAGTTGTTGGCAACACTGGTTTATTTTGAGACTTCTCTCTAGCTTGTAGATTTCTTTAATCCTCCGTGTGTCCTCATATGGCCTTCTCACTATGTGTCTTTGTTTTAATCCTCCCCTATTGTAAATTGCTAGTTACAGTGGAATAGGTCTTACTCTTATGACTTTTCTTTATTTTAGAGCAGGCATTCTGGTAGTGTTGAGACTTCCAGTGGTCATAGATTTTTCAAATAGTCAGAACCAACCCATTTTGGGGTCACCAGGGCTATATATAGCATTGCTATGTAGGGCCAGGAAATTAAGCACATGTCCTATGTCTGTGCAGCACATGCCCCTAATCTCTGTGAAACTTCCTAGCCCCTCATGTTATTAAGTTAATGACTCCTTGTAATATGTTATCTTCAAACACAGTTACATTATAGGACTCAGGAAAATCATTCAATCTATTCATTTTTTTAAGTTAGAGGACATGGCTCAGTATCTTAAGATATTTGCCCAGCAAGCATGAGGCTATGGGTTTAAATGCTAATATACCAGCAAGTGCTTAAGTGATCTTCACAGCCTATTTTTAAGGGGGCTCAGAAATAAAGGACCAAGTAATTCATTATCTCAGGAATTATACCCATCTTTTGAGAGTAACCCCTAGATGGCTTTTTTTTCACATTACTCAAGTGAGCCTGAACATTCTATGATCTGAGAACCTTTAGAAGGAATATGAAAGATGTATTTACCAAAAAATGTTATGATCTCTAAAAGGACTATTTGAAAATCTTATATACTGGCAAAGATAGAAAATGTTGAGGGAAAGGAGACTGGTAAAAATTAGGCAATTAAGAGAAATTTTTCTCGAATGGGGCCATATCATCCCCGTTGATCCCCAAAATATTCTGAGATGGCAGTGATAATGCACACAAAATTGGGGCATGGTATGAGACTTTGCTTGTTTCATGTACTCCCTCCCCCCATCCTACTTGTTAACCTCACAGGGAGGGTCAAAATATGGTCCCTGTTGAGAAATATGGTCTAAAGAACTAACAGTGTGCAAGAATCTACATGAGTCATACTTTATGGAAGCAGGAAGTAGAGCTGCACTTGGAGATGAGGTAACTGCCCAGTTTCTAGGTTAATTTTTCAGCTAGAGTCCAAGGTGCTGGTCATTGATAGTGACATAGAACATTTTATGTTATGGCTTAATTTGTCCCAGAGCCCTAAAGCAGAGATTTGTTTAGTGGAAGGAAGAAGAGAATTTTAAGGGCAGAGCCAATGGAAATGATTCACTTTGATTTGTTATTCACTTTTGGTCACAATAAAAATTATTAAATAAATAGAATGATTCACTTTGGGTTCTGAATGGGTAGGGAAGTTTGTGAATAAAAGACTCCTAGTGACCTGTTATTGCTAAGTGTATTAAGGCATTGCAGTCATAGCTGAGTTAATATTAGTAGGTCATGAGGGAACCCCAGAAGACCACCTTAACACACAAAGAATGATCTTCATAAAGACATGCTTTATGTCCAGCTAGATAAAATAAAAACATGTCAGTCACCAGGTAGAAGTGGATTTCACCTTCTACTCAACTGGAAAAATGGAGAGACTGCCTAGGAACTTGGTTCCAAGGCTATCTGTAAGACTCCTTGCCACCATCTAGCTATGAAACATGTCCGTGAAAGAATCATTTGGAGCACTACAAATGAGAGTACTCTATAGTTATTAGTGTATAGGTTTTTTCTTCAAATAGATTAACTTACATTTTTCTTCTGGAGTCTTTCTTTTTCAGATAGGTTGTTAGTCTCCATGGGTAATTCTTCATATATATTCTTGACATATATAGCATAGTTAAATAAAATCTTGTTTTATTTTAATAGTTACTCAATTTACTTGATAAATGCATAGAGCCTACTGTCTACAGAGCAGTGAGATTTGTACATCTCATAGAATGTGAGCAAAAGATTCCCTTGATCTGTCTGGGAGTGTAGACTCCTGCTTGATGCAAGCTGAAGTTCTGAGCTGGGCTTTAAATCCCTTATCTCTGAAATGACAACCATAAGTTCATATGGCAGGCATTTAACAAAGCGAACTCAATAAATGTCTTACTTGTGTATGTATTTGGATGCATGTGTGTTTGCATGTATTTCTATGCAAAGTTGTGTGTTTCTGTTTGCACATGTATGTCTTCACTCAGCGTTTTTGTGTATTTTTATATCTCTGTGCATGTTTATATGTGTTTTGTGTGTATGCATTTGAGTATTTTTGTGTATTTTATTTATATATTTTTATTTTATGTTTATCAGATATGTATATTCATGCTTATATGTGTTATTTTGAGTGTATTGGGGTCAGGGGCATATGTTTATGTATGCACAGAATCACCTGAGACTCAGATCTGTTTCTTGGTGCTTGCAGACTGTGTATTGGATGAAGCCTGCAGCTTCTTCACAATCTACAATGTGGGGTCAGAAGTTACTTGTGATTTCTATGCTTGGACAAGTGACAACATCGTCTGTTCCACTTCTACTCAGGTAAGCCATGAATGCTGAGTGGTGGAGTGTCTGTTTCTTGCCCATCTATGTCAGACACAGAGTGAATCAATACCAGGATGGTATTGATCATTCCAGGTGATGGAATGATGATATCAATATTGATCTAACATGCTTTCATTCTTCAAAATTATGAGATGTAAGGCAGCAGAGATAGCAGTGGGACAGTGATATCTTAAGATGAATCTATCAGGAGTTTGCCTTTGATGTATCACTTCCTGACAACTCAGTTAAAAGAGAACCTTAACTCTTAATTTTCCCGCCAATTTTTCATTGATTCATTGAGCAAATTGGACTCGGGTCCCACATAGAACCCTTAAACTATCTATCTCTTTAGGTTTTGTTTGTTTGTTTCTTTTTGTTTGTTGTTTTTGGGTCCACACCCATTTGACATTCAGGGATTACTTCTGGCTATGCGCTCAGAAATCACCCCTGGCTTGGGGGGACCAAATGGGACGCTGGGGGATCGAACCATGATCAGTCCTAGGCTAGTGCTTTCAAGGCAGATGCTTTACCTCTGGCGCCACCACTCTGGCTCCTCTCTTTGGATTTTGTAACCCCAACACTATTGCCACTTGTAGAAGTGAAATTGTTGATGATATTGTTACCATGAATTATGACCTAAATAAGCATAGTTAAAAACACGTCTTTAATCTCAACTCATAAATATATATGATTCTCCACTTTGCTCTCTAGTTTGAAATGACATTTTACAGAAAATCTCTACATGTTTATATTTTAAAGTCAAAAATTTTTACTGTATAGTCTTTACTTCTACCTTGATTTTATTATGTAAGGTTTAGCATTCTATAGCCTAATGATTAACCAGTACCAGTTCATTTCATAGATGTGCATAATTTATTTTATATCTTATATAATTATAAATCCATTATTCTTAGTTTTTCATTTAGGGCTCTTATGTCTTTGTTCTGCCTAGTTGATCTGTTCAGTGGTGATAATGGTGTGTTGAAATATCCTACTACTTTTACATTTTTGTTCATATATTTCTCTAGGCTCATGAGCAAATACCTTACATATTTCTTTTGTTTTTGTTTTTTTGCTTGTGAATTACAACTAAGCAGCTCTCAGGGGTTCCTCCTGGCTCTATGCTTAGAAATTGTTCCTGACAAGCTCAGGGGACCATGTGGGATGCTGGGATTTGAAACCACTGTCCTTCTGCATGCAAGGCAAATGCCCTATCTCCATGCTATCTCTCCAGCCCCACATACTTTGCTTGCTCTGCATTAGGTGCATAAAAGTTGGCAGAGTTAGTACTTCTTGGTCTAATGTTCTCCTGATCAATAGTATCCATTTTTGTCTCTGAGTACTTTCTTGAGGTTGAATGCAGTTTGGTCTGATATAAGTAAGGCTGTTCTAGCCCCCGCCCCCCAGTGGCTTGAATAATTGATTTCAATCCTTTTATTCTAAGCATGTGTCTATCCTGATCTTTCAGGTGTGTTTCCTGCAGGCAGCAGATTTCTGTTTTTTGTTTCCTAATCCAAACCTCTATTCTGTGTCTTTTAATGGGGGAATTTAGTTCATTGACATTTAAGGATATCATTGGCAGAGAAGTTTGTTGTGCTGTTATATTGTGTGGGGTTGTTTATAAAATTGAGTGTTCAGTTTGTGTAATTTATCTCTGAGTAGCTCATTTAGAGTTGGCTTGATTCGTGCAAATATTAAGAGTTCTTTTTCTGTCTGAGAATGTTTTTAGTCATCCCTCTCATGTTAATGAGATTTTTGTCAGGACTCTAGGTTGGAAGTTTATTTTATTTAGTAGTTTAAAATGTCATTCCACAGTCTTCTTGACTGAATTGTTTTAAATAAGAAATCTGATGTGATTCTTATGTCTCTTCCTTTGTACTTAAGTTTTTCCCCCCTTACTGCTTTGAAGAGTTCATCTCTCTTTGTTTTTGTTTGTTTGCTTGTTTGTTTGGATTACCATATGTCTTGGTATTGATCTATTAGGGTCTATTTTATTCAGAACTCTTTTTGCCTCTTGGAATTGTCCAGCAGCCTCTTTCCAGAGAGTGGGAAAATTCTCTACTATTATTTACCTCACTACAGTTCTCCTCCTTTCCCCCTTTTCCCCCTTCTGGTATTCCTATAAATCATAAATTATTTCTTTTGTTCATTAAGTACCTTACATTTTCTTCCAATGTTTTGTTTTTTGTTTCATTTAGACTTCTTTGCTGTTGCTGGCTTGCATTTTGTCTTCAAGTTTATTCATGCAATTTTCTGTGTAATTCTGCTGCTGTGGCTTGCTAGCATGTTTTTTAGTTATCTTTCTTTTGTAAGGATTCTCATCTTCTGATAGAGTTCTTATTTGATTTGAATGAATTGATCATCAATATATTTCTTAATTTCTTTGGTTAGTGATTCTTTGAATTCCATTGCTAAGACATTAAATGCTGATTTTTGGTCCTCATCTATGGAGTTTGTGCACTTTGGAGGACTTGGAAATCTGCTAGGATTTCTCTCCATATCCCCAGCTGCTGGTATCTTTTAGGGCTGGAGTTTCAGGGTGTTCTTAAAAAGTGGTCTTGGGGGCCGGGCGGTGGCGCTGCAGGTAAGGTGCCTGCGCTAACCTAGGTCGGATGGCGGTTCGATTCCCCGGTTCCCCATATGGTCCCCCGAGCCTGCCAGGAGCGACTTCTGAGCGAATAGCCAGGAGTAACCCCTGAGCGTCACCGGGTGTGGCCCAAAAACCAAAAAAAAAAAAAAAAAAAAAAGTGGTCTCTTTAATTGTGTAAGAGCTGGTTGGCAGTAGATCTGTTTTAGGGTTTATTTATTCTAGGTAAGCAAGGTTACCCAAGTATGATAGAGATGTTGCCATGGTTTGTTCAAATTTTTTTTGGTTTTGGGACTGTATATTTTCTAAAGGAGAAAGAAGCTTGGCATGATCTGCCTGGGAATATTTTGTATATACTGAAGTGTTGCAAGGTTTGTGGGGCAGTGGAACTATGGCCATAGTGTGTACATACAGATTCCACTGACCTCCACTGAACAAGAGTAGTATGAGATTCTGGCCTGCAGTGACTGGAACCAGTGAAGGCAGTTTGGGGAGAGGCCATTTACACATGGTCCACATTTAAAACCTGTCTTTAGGTTCCCTAAATTCCAACCCACTGATTCCCTGATTCCCACCCCCACTGAAGTAGAGTGCACAAGGCTGGGGTGAAGCAGGATTATGGGGGGAGAGGTCGAACCCAGCTCACCTTAGCCAGAGAGACTGGGGCTAAGGAGGGGCCAGGGCTTCTGTCTGGCAGCGGCTAAAGACTCAGTAGTTTAAGAGTATATTTTTAAGTGTCATCCTGAAAATGGCTTGGAAGTCTGCATTTCTGAATTTTAGAACTCTCAAGTTGGGTCTTTAGCTAGCAGGTATGAAGAAGAGGCAGGGAGGGATCTAAGATCTTGGATCTCAGCCTCTCAAATCTTTGTATCTCCTTTACTAGGTTTTTCCTAACTACACTGTCCTTATCTGTAAAACAGCTTTTATCATTCAGGTTTCTGGTTCTAACAGCTTCCAGTGTGTACTCTTCATAAAATGTTAACTTCTTAGAATTGAAATATTAAATCATTCTGGGGAGTGTGATAATATTTTCTCTTTTGGGGGAGCACACCCAGAAATTCAGGGCTTACTCCTGACTCTGTGCTCAGAGATACTCAGGAGATAAGATGGGGTGATGGGAATTGAATCTTGGTTAGTAGTATGCAAGGCTAGTATCTCATATGATGTATTATCTCTCTGACCCTAAATATTATCTCAGTGCCTTGACTCAAACCTGGTCTAAAGATATATGGTGGTTGTCTATGAGTTAGAGAAAGGGGATTAACTCTGTGGCTACTGATATTTAGCCAGACCTTACTTATGTAAAAGAAAGATCCAAGTGCCTGGCTTTGGAAATACTTGATTTATTTGCTTCCTGGGTGTTCCAAATTCTGCTCTCTCATAGCCTGAAGTGTTTCTGCAAGCAGCATTCATTCTTCTGCCAAGCCCTTCTGTCCTCTGCTTTGGAATTGAAGACCTTGAGGGATGCAACTATTATTGCTGGGGAGTCCCTAGGGAAAAGGTCTTAAGTCTCTGAATATGCTGATTTAATAACAATTCTCTTCTTTCTGCTTCCCTAAAGGATCAGAGTCAGATTTTAGAACCAATATGGATAATAATAGCTAACCATAAATGGGTGCTAAGCTACTGGCAAGCAGATGGGCAAGATCTCTCATGGGGCCTCCCTGTTTCCAAGGATAGAATTTCCATGGCCTTTCTTGTATAGAGGCTTTGTATACAAGATCTCATCGGAACTGGGTCCTGCCATAAAATCAATAGTTCTTAAGAAGCTCTGGGCCTATTTCTAGAGACCTATTCCAGAATTCAAGGTTTCTGTGTCTTCTCTTTACTCTGCCTTACAATCGCCTTCTCTTTCTGCTTAAGGATTATGATTCATCTGATAGTTCCTCCCAATCTTCACTGTTTCTGGGAAACATTACTGCTTCCTTTGCTCAACAGCCCCAATTGTTGTCTCCTCTACTTCTATGTTCAGTGCAGGGTTTTTTTGTAGCCAGTGTTCTGGGCTAGAATGTACTGTTTGCATATCTGTGTGCTTCAGTAGAGTAGGAGAAACAATAAAGGGAGATTGAGGTACCAACTCTAATCTCTGTAACCCCAATGCCTCTCCACAGTAAGCTTAATAAATAATTGTTGAACTGAATTTTCAGTTTCCCTAGGACCATAATTCTGCCTCTTTCCAGTTCCAGAATCAAGATGCATTAGAAAACTTACAAGTCACCAGCTTTGAAAGTTTAAGTTGCCAAGTAAAAGTGAGTAGAGGGGACCAAGACTCTTCAGCTGTATATTTTAAAAAGGGTAAGTGGTTCTTATTCTATGGTTTGGTACCCACAGAGACTAAAAATGGCCAATGTTTGGAATTTTTTCTCAAAAGACCACATTTAGAGACAAGTCAGATGGCCTCAGGAACTGGAAGGCCCCTTCTATAGGTCAAGAACTAAGTAATAGAACAGAGACTTAAGAGATAGTATAATGAGTATTAGCTTGCCTTAAATGTGTTTGATTGGTTCAGTATCTGGCACTACATATGTCTCCTGACATCAGGAGTTATCCCTGAGCACAGAGCCAGGATTAAGCCCTGTTCATGACTTGGCCTACAAGTAAACAAAATAAATCATTCAAAAGCAAAGCTATTCTGAATCTGGAGCAATAGTACAATGAGTTAGGGCATTTTCATTGTACATTGTTGACCTAGGTTTGATCACTGGCATCCTATATGGTTCCCTGAGCATCATCAGAAGTAATTTCTTAGAGCATAGTCAACAATAACTCCTGAGTATCGCTGGGTATGACCTAAATAAGCAAGTAAAACAAGTAACCACAACAAATAAAACAAAAGAATAGAGTCAGAGAATGTGGGCAGAACTCAGACAAATCTATATTGCATGCTCCACACTGCCCTTGTGCAGATGTTGTGATGCAGTATGTACCTTCAGCTTTGACCTGCTCTCTGGGCTCACCAGAACTGCTCCACTGGCTCTCTATTCTCATTAAATCCTTCAGTCTCTCTCTTTTGTCTTCATCTTGGGAAGGTGTCATTCTGTCTGATAACAACCATTGAAACTTCTGAACTTATACTGTCCTCTCCCTATAGATAGGACCTTCTCCTGCTGTAGAAGCACCTCCATTACCTAGAGAGTTGTAAATATGCAGATGCAGAGGTCATAAATCTGAGGAGGCTCAAGATATAGCTCCTTGATGTTCTTCCAAACCTTACTGAAGGGAAAGTCAAGGACTCTTTGAGTAGCTGGATCTGGAGTCATTTTTATGATACAGATTACAGTTTATGCCCTTTTATATGCTCTTTTCCACCCTCATAAAAACCCTTAGAAGAAGACAAAAAGCTCAGGTTACCTATTTTGCATATGGCAAAATAGCCTTAGTGAGAATAACAGAATTGCCACGGTTTTTTTACTAGAAAACAGAGAACTGTTTTTGACTGTGGGACTGTGAGTATCTGAGTTCCCTTCCTAAAATGGGCCAGAAAACACCTCTAGGTTGTTGAAGAACATGGGAGGGAAACTGGGAGCCTCCCAAAAATCTTATGTAGACTGAACTCTTTCTGTTTTCTGTTGTCATCTTGTGTCTTCTTCAAGACTAAGAGAGTCAGCACTGCTAAGTACAAAGATCAGAAGGGCCTTACTCTCCTAGTTAAGCGTAGAGATCTGAGCCTTTCTTCTTAGATCAGTCCAGCTTTCTCCAATGTTAGCTATATGATCTTTGTCACTACCTTCTCCTTCCAGGTGTGTTTTCACACATCTTCGAGTGATAAGAGATGACTGGGAGATAAGAATAAAATGTACTTGGTTGGGGGGGTGTTGTGGATGTGGGGAATTGTTTACAATAGTGCCTGCCCTATAATTTTTTTTTGCATGCTGGGAACTGGGTGATTGGTCCACATCAAATAGTGCTTGAGAGCCCTCCCAGATCTGTGCTGCTAAATCATGCCTGGAGTTGCCATTTGATGCTGGGAATGAAATCTGTGTTCGCCATAAGCAAGAAAATGCTTGATCCCTTGAACAACCTCTCTAACCCTGCTATAATATTTTTCGTAATTTTTATTAAAGCACCATTATTTTTCAAGTTGTCCATAATATAGTCATTTTAGGCATGAAATGTTCAAGCACCAGTGCCATCACCAGAGTTGCCTTCCTTTCACCAGTGTTCCCAACTTTCTACCCACTACCACAGCTGGCCTCCATGCATATTCAAACAAATTTACTTCATATTGTTTATTAAAACACAATGTAAAATAGAATTATTAAAACTTAAAATCAATAAGGATCAATATAAAATAATTATATCTTCCCATTTTGTTACTAAAGTTGGTGTTTAAGGATTTATGGGGCTTTGGTTTGCACTAGTTGATCCATTTGTGTTACTGTTTAGGCTCATTGTGCTTGATACATTTCTTTTTTTTGTTTTGTTTTGTTTTGTTTTGTTTTTGGGCCACACCTGGTGACGCTCAGGGGTTACTCCTGGCTATTCGTTCAGAAGTCGCTCCTGGCAGGCACAGGGGGCCAAATGGGGAACCGGGGGATCAAACAGCGGTCCGTCCTAGGTTAGCGCAGGCAAGGCAGGCACCTTACCTCCAGCGCCACCGCCTGGCCCCTATGCTTGATAGATTTCTACGTAACTTTCCTTCAGATTTCCTGTGATACTATTGACCTGATATACTATAAAATTTTGACCACATGGAGCTGCATGGTTCAGGATTTATACATTTAAAACAAATTCAATGGCTTAAATGGTTGATATAATTAAATTGGAGAGCTGGACTACTTCTTTTGGAGGGTGTAGGGTGTGGCGCTGGGCTACTGTAGTTCAGCAGAAAAATGAATCTTCCCAACCCAACATCTCCAAAAGACTTTTCTGAATGTGCCATAGAAGCATCAGACTGGACCAGGCTACCAGTAAAATAATGGTGGTCATTAGTTTCATTTGGAGTTAGTGTAAAAGCTAAGCAGTTTTTCTGCTGGGAGGATGGTGGCTATAGCAGAGGCTACTAGTATTCTCATGGTGGGGATCAGGCCAACCTCATCTCAGAAACAAGTCTCAGAGTTTTCATCCCTTAGTCCTATCTCACCTGAGATGATTTCTCATTATGATTCTTGTTAAAGAGATTCCTGCCGAGCTGAGTTGAAGGCTGTAGGTATAGAGCATTCAAAGGTTCTAGAATATAGATGTAGGAAGCATTAATTTTCTAGATTTGGATCTATAAGGCATGAGTGTGGAGGACTTGGCTTCTATGTTGTGCTGGGGACAGCTGTTGGTAAGGGAGCCTGACCTGACTTTGCAGTCAGTTTTTCTCTCATGGCAATGGCACATGCTTATGCTGTTTGATCTGAGGTCCATCCTGTCTTAGAAGAGAGCCCCAGAGTCAAGGAAGAGATCCAGTTCTCTGATCTACTGCCAGGTTACTAGATTTTCTGCCACATGATTTAGTCCACTTTAAATTTTCACTTTTATATTTTAAAAATAACCTACTATGAAGATTATTTTCCAAAAATAAAAGCTAAATAAATAATGCCCACAAATATTCTTTAAAAACATATTTTGACCTTCTATCACATTTTAGAAAAATTCCAATTTTTTTTTCTTAAGGATTGTTAGTCTTTTCTCCTCTTCATCTCCTAGAAGTTTAAACTTCGGGGGAAAACTGCAGTAGAAGTTTGTTCTCTGTTTCCTAAGTCCAGTGCAGAATTGTTCTTTGGTTTTATTTGATTTTGATTTTGTTGATGCAAAAAAATCCAGAACTAGAATCCAGGTTGGCTTCAGAATCTGTCTCTTCTTGCTACCTCTCTCTGATCAAGAATGGTTTCTTTATTTCACTTTCTGTAAAATAGGAATAAAATATCACAGCTGCAGAGGAAAAAGAATGGTTTCTGGGAGTTTCTAGCACTGTCTGTGGGTGTCATGGTTGGCACAGAGCTGTCTGTGAGAGATTGGGAAGTGGACAGGTTGATCAGCCTAATCAGCTGCCTCTTTCTGTGTCCATTCTTACCAGTGGCCTTGAACATTGGAAAAGGGCTTTGACAATGCTTTGGATCATTCCCCTACTACCACCCCTATTTCATAGTATACAAAGTGGAAGCATCTTGCCACCCTATGTATCAACACATAACTAGCATTTTAGGATCAGCTGCAAGGTCTCCCAGAACCACATCATCTTTTAAAGTTTGATCAGAGATTGTTTCAACTGTAGACATTCCAAACATAATTCCTGAATTTTACAATGTGATATACACTTTACTTTTCTTATTTTTTGGCTTTTGGGCCACACCCAGTGGTGCTCAGGGGTTACTCCTGGCTGGCTCTGCACTCAGAAATTGCTCCTGGCAGGCTTGGGGGATATGGGATACCAGGAATTGAACCTGGATCTATCTGTGTCAGCCAATTGCAAGGCAAAGGGCTTATCACTGTGCTATCTCTCCAGTCCCTCTGGCTGCTCTTGTAAGCACAGCAGACAGAACCCTGATTGATAATTAAGTGTTCCAGCAGTGTGATCATTGCAGATGTTGAATAAACACTTTGATAAAAAGGGGGGGGGGACAGGTCAATGGGATAAGAACTATCACGGCCTAGAACAGCAAAGTCCATATATACAAACAGGATGGTGGTCATTATAACTGAGAAGAAGGAGAAGTTAGAGTTAGAATCAGATGGGAACAGAGTTCAAGGGAGGAAGGGAAAAACTCTGAAGATAGCTGGGGTGGTGGTTGCACTTCTGTGTAAATAGACTCAGAGCCACTTAATGGTTGTCTTATAAATGACTTAAAGGGTCAATCATATATCAGG
>PVKC010026211.1:0-16216 GCA_004027635.1 Crocidura indochinensis | reverse complement strand
AAAAAAAAAAAAAAAAAAAAAGGAAAAAAGAAAAAAACAATGTGTGTTAGACCTTATCAAATGCTTTTCTGTGTCTATTAATATGATCATGTGATTTTTATTTTTCTTGTTGTTGATGTTGTGTATTATATTGATAGATTTATTGATGTTAAGCCATCCTTGCATTCCTGGGATGAAACCTACTTGATCATAATGAATGATCTTCTTGATGAGGCATTGGATCCTATTTGCCAGGATTTTGTTGAGGATCTTTGCATCTGTGTTCATCAGGGATATTGATCTGTAATTTTTTTTGCAGCATCTCTGTCTGGTTTAGGTATCAAGGTGATATCATAAAAGCTATTTGGAAGTGTTTTTCGATCTCATGAAAGAGCCTGGCCAGGATTGGTAGTAGTTCCTCTTGAAAGATTTGGAAGTATTCATTAGTGAATCCATCTGGGCCTGGGCTTTTGTTTTTGGGCAGACATTTGATTACCATTTTAATTTCCTCAATAGTTATGGTGGTAGTTAGATATGCTACATCCTCTTTATTCAACCGTGGAAGGTTATGAGAGTCCAAAAATTCATCCATTTCTTCCAGGTTCTCCTTTTTAGTGGCATATAGTTTCTCAAAGTAGTTTCTGATTACCCTTTGATTCTCTGCAATATTGGTATTGATCTCCACTTTTCATTTCGTTTTTTTGGAGTTGTAATTTTTTCTTTTTTTCTTTTTTTTTTTTTTTTTTTTTTTTTTTTTTTTTTTTTTTTTTTTTTTTTTTTGGTTTTTGGGTCACACCCGGCAGTGCTCAGGGGTTACTCCTGGCTCCATGCTCAGAAATTGCTCCTGGCAGGCACGAGGGACCATATGGGGCACCGGGATTCGAACCGATGACCTTTTGCATGAAAGGCAAATGCCTTACCTCCATGCTATCTCCCGGGCCCCAATTTTTCTTTATTTAAGCATCTTGATTACAAATATGATTGTGATTAGGTTTCAGTCATGTAAAGAACACCCCTCTTCACCAGTGCAACATTCCCACCACCAATGTCTTAAATCTCCCTCCATCTCACTCCACCTGCACTCTAGACAGGCTTTCCAGTTTCCTCATTCATTCACATGATTATGGTAGTTCATTTGATTGGTGAACTTAGTCCATTGACATTGAGGGAGATGATTGTCATAGGATTTAATGTCATCTTTGTAGATAAGTTTGCTGTGTTTGTTGGTGTCTCTTGTCTTAAAGTAGACATTTCAGTTTTTACTTTAAGTCTGGTTTTTCATCTGTGAAGTTTCTGAGCTATTGTTTATCCATGAAGCTATGTATCCTTCCTTCAAACATGAACGTGAGTCAGGCTGGGTGCAGTATTCTTGGTGAGGCATCCATTTCATTCAGTCTTGTCACAATATCCCACCACTGTCTTCCGGCCTTGAGAGTTTCTTGTGACATGTCTGCTGTAAGTCTTAGGGATGCTCCTTTGAATGTAATTTCCCTTTTTGATCTTGCTGCTTTCAGTATTCTATCTCTATCTGTGGGATTTGTCATTGTAACGAGGATGTGTCTTGGGGTGTTTTTCTTTGGGTCTCTTTTAACTGGTACTCTTCTGGCATGCAGGATTTGATTGCATGTAGTCTTTACTCTGGGAATATCTCTTTAATAATGTCTTTGACAGTTGATTCTTCCTGGAGATCTCCTACCTGGGTCCCTGGGACTCCAATGATTCTTATGCTGTTTCTGTTGAGCTTATCAAAGTCTTCTATTTTCATCTGTTCATATTCCTTGAGTACATTTTTCATTGCCCGATCATTTATCTTAAGGTTCTTTTCCCATTTCTTCTGCTGTGTTGAGTTTTTCTGCATCTCATTTTCCAGCACACTGATTCTGTCCTCAGCTGCTGTTACTCTGCTGGCGAGGCCATCCACTCAGTTTTTCAGTTCAGCTTCCATGTTTCTCAGATCTGTTATTTCAGTTTGGAGTTTTCTGATTTCTGTCTTTGTGTTCTGTTCAGATCAATCTATGCTTTCTTTGAGTTCTATAAACATCTTCTATATTGCTACTCTAAACTCCTTATCCAAAAGGTTAATCAGATGGTTGGGATTTTTTTAGGTCATCAAGCTATCGTCTTCATTTTCTGTGCATGGTGTTTTCCTGTGAGGTTTCCCCATTGTCATTCTTGTAGTGTGATTTTTTTCTGCGTGTTGTGGTGGGGTTCATTGGTTAGAAAGAGTGAGTGGCCGTGAAGCGAAGAGGAGTGGTCATGCTCTTCTGGAGCCTCTGGGATAGCTATTTTTCTGGGCCCTTTTCGGCCCACTCCCAAGAGTTTTCTGAGACAGAACAGTGGAAAAACACACACAGGCAACACTCACAGTAGGGAATCACTGGGCAGGTGTATATTTTCCTAGCCTGACATCACAAACAGGGGTCCTTCCTTTCTGCAGAATACTGCGGATAGCCGGTTTCCATGGTCAGACACAGTTCCTTTGTGCTCCGGCCCTTGGATGAACCTCTGGGAGAGCTATTTTTCTGGGCCCTTTTCAGCCCACTTCCAAGAGGTTTCAGAGACAGGACACGCACAGGCAACACAGACACTCACAGATGACAGTTTTTTTTTGGGGGGTGCGCTTCCTAGGCCTCTGAGGAGAGCTTCAAGTATTCAGGGAAGACAGAGAAGCAAAGCAAAAAGTTCCCTTCAAGTCCTCAGGTCATCCAAGGCACAGCAAGAGGGCAGAGCCAGCCAAGAAGTTTCTGTAGCAGGCAGGATCGCCGGCAGGAAAGCTGATGAAATCCAGTCTCAGGCAGCTGGAAACTGCATAGCCCAAGATAGCTTCTATACCCTTCTGACTCTCCTGACTCCGGCAGAAACCAGCAGGAATCAGTGTGTGTACCTCCCGATCCACCTCTGAGCAGGCAGTATCACCGGCAGGAATGCTGATGAAATCCAGTCTCATACAGCTGGAAACCGCATGGCCCAAGATGGTTTCTGTGCCCTTCTGACTCCCGGCAGAAACCAGCAGAAATCAGTGTGTGTACATCTCGACCCACCTCTGTAGCAGCCTCTTTTTCATTTCTAATACGAGTTATCAAGTTTCTCTCTCTCTTTCTTTGTTAGTTTTGCTAATTAATGGTATATCAATCTTGTTTATTTTTTTTTGAAGAACCAACTTCTGCTTTTGTTTATCTTTCAGATTGTTTTTTGGGTTTCTACTTCGTTGATTTCTGCTCTCAGCTTTGTTATTTCCTTCTGTCTCCCTTTTTTTGGGTCCTTTTGTTGAACACTTTCTAATTCTATGAGCTGCATCATTAAGCTATCCAGGTAGGCCTCCTTCTTTCTTCCTGATGTGTGCTTTCAAAGCTATAAATTTTCCTCTCTGTACCGCTATTACTGTGTCCCATAGGTTCTGATAGTTTGTGTCTTTATTATCATTTGTTTTCAGGAAAGTTTTGATTTTCTATTTGATTTCATCTTGGACCCACTGGTTATTCAGTATGAGGCTTGTTTAACTTCCAGGTATTAAAATTTTTCTTCTGTGTCCCTTTGGAGTTCACGTATAATTTCAGAGCCTTGTGGTCAGTGAAGGTATCCTGCAAAATTTCTATCCTCTTGATATTATGGAGGAAAGTTTTATGTGCCAGTATGTAGTCTATCCTTGAGAATGCCCCATGTAAATTGGAGAAGAATGTGTATCCAGGTTTCTGGGGTAGAGTGTCCTATATATATCTACTAGGCCTCTTTCTTGCATTTCTCTTTACAGGTCTAATATATTCTTGTTGGGTTTCAGTCTGGTTGACCTCTCAAGTGTTGACAAAGCCATGTTGAGGTCTCCCACAATTATTATGTTGTTATTTATATTCTTTTTCATATTTGTCAACAACTGTATTAAATATTTTGCTGGCCCCTCATTTGTGCATATATATTTAGGGGAGTGATTTCTTCCTGGTGTACATATCTTTTGATTAATACAAAATCTATGTCCCTTACAACTTTTCTGACTATAAAGCTTGCATCATTTGATATTAGTATGGCCTCTCCAGCTTTTTTATGGGTGTTGTTTGCTTGGATGATTTTCCTCCAACCTTTTATTTTGAGTCTATGTTTGTTCTGACTATTCAGGTGCATTTCTTGTAGGCAGCAGAAGGTTGGTTTGAGTTTTTTCATTCATTTAGCCACTCTGTGTCACTTAACTGGTGCATTTAGTCCCTTGACATTGAGAGAAAGAATTGCCATGGGATTTTAATGTCATCTTTATATTGAAGTTTGGTGTGTCTATTGGTCAGTCTTAAAGTAGCTATTTTAGTTTTTCTTTTAAGGCTGGTTTTGAGTCTGTAAAGTTTTTGAGCTGTTGTTTACCTGTGAAGTCATGTATTCTTTCTTCAAACCTGAAAGTGAGTTTTTCTGGGTGCAGTATTCTAGGCGAAGCATTTATTTCATTGAGTTTTGTCACTATGTCCCACCACTGCCTTCTGGCCTTGAGTGTTTCTTGTGACAGGTCTGCTGTAAATCTCAAGGATGCTCCCTTGAATGTAATTTCCCCTTTTTGATCTTGCTGCTTTCAGAATTCTGTCTTTATCTGTGGAATTTATCATTGTGACTAGGATGTGTTTTGGGGTGTTTTTCTGGGGTCTCTTTTAGTTGGTACTCTTTGGACATGCAGGATTTGATCGCATGTATTCTTTAGCTCTGATAGTTTCTCTTTAATGATGTTCTTGGCTGTTTAATCTTCCTGGAGATTTTCTTCCTGGGTCTCTGGGACTCCAATGATTCTCATGTTGAGCTTATCATAGACATTTATTTTAATCTGTTCACATTGTTTGACTAATTTTTTCATTGTCTGATGATTTACTTTTAGGCTTTTTCCCAATCTCTTCTGCTATGCATCGCGTCTTCCAGCTCACTAATTCTACCCTCAACTTCTGTTACCCTGATGGAGAGCTTATCCATTTTGTCTTTCAATTTGTCTACTGAGATTATCAGACCTATTCTTTGATCTGTTATTTCAGTTTGGAGTTTTCTGATTTTGTCTTTATATATTCTTGGTTCTTATCAGTGTTTTGTTCAACTCAATCTATGCTTTCTTTGAGTTCTGTGAGCATCCTCCATATTTTTTCTCTAAACTCCATATCGGAGAGCCTTACTAGTTGGTTGGCCATTTTCCAGTCATCAGAGTTGCCATCTTTATTTTCTATGCCTGTTTCTGGCCTGTGTTGTTTTCCCATTGTCAGATTTGTATTGTGGGTTTTTCTACGTGTTCTGGTGGTATTTATTGGCTAATTGATGTATGCTACCATGCTCCTCTGTCTTCACCCTTTCTGGGCTGGTCGGCTCACCTCCAAGGAAGGGGAGCCCTCCCCGTGAATGAAGCCACAAATAGGATCAAACCTTAGGCCGAGTACGCAGCAGAGAAGACAGTCCAGAGAGATATGCTGGACTTCAGAGATCCAACACAGTTTCTAATGTGATTTTTTTCTGCATGTTGCATTCATTAAAAAGAGCGCATGGCCGCAAAGTGAAGTGGCCGTGCTCTTATGGAGCCTCTAGGAGAGTGATTTTGCTGGTCCCTTTTCAGTCCAATCACGAGAGGTTCAGGACACACAGAACAGTATAAAAACACGCACAAGCAACATTCACAGTCTCTCGCATTTGGGAACCACTCCGGCAGGTGCAGATTCCTCCAGCCTGATGTCACTGACAGAAGACCTGCCTTTTTGCAATTTACTATTGATAGTCGGTTTTCACTTGAGGACACAGTCTTTCTTGGCTTTTTGCCCCACATGGGTTACTCTAGGAGAGTGATTTTGCTGGGTCCTTTTTGGCCCACTCATGAGAGGTTCAGGACACAGGACAGTAAAAAAAAAAACAAAAAAAAACAGGCACAGGCAATAATCACAGTCTCTCACAGTTGGGAACCACTTGGGCAGTGGTTCTCCAGCCTCCCTCTTTTATTTCTTGAAGCAGTGTTTTGTAGTTTTCTTTGTATAGGTCCTTCACATCTTTAGTTAAGTTGACTCTAATATATTTGAGTTTGTGTGACACTAATATGAATGGGATTATTTCTTTCCTTTTTTGGTTTTTGAGTTAGTTAAATTGTTTGTTTATGGATTGCTTAATTTTGTAGTCTAGCTATTTCTTGATTTTTGTTGTAAAACATTAAAATTTGATTTTAGATACTCATCTACAAGACTCAGTATTTGATGTGCTTGGACATTTTCCTGCCTTTCTTTACATATCCCCAATTGTAGTTATCATCCTTAGTTTACTTATTGTTCTCTTCACTTAATGGGTTGGAATTATGGAGTTTCCGGTTATTTAAGAAAGTAGGGGGCCAGGCAGTGGCGCTGGAGGTAAGGTGCCTGCCTTCCCTGCGCTAACCTAGGACGGACCACGGTTCGATTCCCTGGTTCCCCATATGGTCGCCCGTGCCTGCCAGGAGCAACTTCTGAGAGAATAGCCAGGAGTAACCCCTGAACATCACCGGGTGTGGCCCAAAAAAAACAAACAAACAAACAAAAAAAGAAAGTAATCTATTGAATTGATTGTCTAAAAGGTGGTTATATTTGTAGAATCAATGCATTTGTCCATAGGTGGATTACTGTGGTTATCTATAGTTGCCAGGCTTCCTGAGGTTACTGCAGTTAAGTAAGTCTGTAAGTCTGCCTGTTGTTTGGCTGCAAAGACCTAAGGCTTCTAGGACTACAGGAACAATGAAGCAGGGGCATGCTGCTGCCAGGGCCTGGTGTTACAAGGCTTGAAGGGGCCTGTGGGGCCCAGCTGCCAGGTGAGGTCAAGAGCTCACCCTGGGATGCCAATTTGTAGTGACTACCTGCTGGGAATGAGAGAGAGAAGTAGAATCCAAGTATTCTTTTTATTCCTCCTGGAGTCTTAGGCCTGCCACCACTACTGGGGTTTTTCTGAGAGAAAGGAAGAGATAGATGCAAATTCACTGGCCAGAGGTGGCCAGAGAAGGCCTGTAGTCCCAGGTTCAATAGAAAGAGATAGAGGGATAGATACAAAGCAAGTAACATCTTTCCAATGATTTATCTCCAGCCCCCCTCCCGCAACCAGCAGACATTACTCTGGTCACTATTCTGCCCCCTCTGCCTTTGCTACTCAGCATGACAAGGAAGCATGTCCATGGGCATGTTTCATCTGATATCACAGTGGGAGTACTCACGGGGCATGTCCAAGTCTAACTGCCATTACATCAACAATTAGATATATATCTGCTTTAGAGTTTATTTTCCTAAACATATCAGATTATTTTAGTATAATAAAATATTGCCAACTAATTTATTGGTTTATTCAATTGAGTTTTGAGGTTGTGTATTTTCTAAGAGAAAGAAGTGTTAGGCCCAACCAATCTACCTGGAAATATCTGATATAAATTAAAATGTTTTAACACAGATATGTTAGCTTTCTTGTGGTTTGGGAAGAGGAGGGTTGATATGAGGGAACATAAAGTCCCTCTTTTGGCAGACTAATTTGAGATGCTACAGCAAACAGAACAGAGGTCAACACCAGTGAGGGATGCAGAGCATCTTGGTGGGAAGTCTTTGGTGGTGGCACTGGCTGTCCTGAGATTGACAGTTGATATGAGGGGTCATAAAGTCTCTCTCTCCACAGATGCACCAAGATGAGGGAGGCAGATAGAAAGACTGGTGATGGGATATGGAAGAAGCTATAAATTGCAATTTTAATTGTACAAAAATTTCTCTTTCTTGTTTAAGTTTATGTCTTAAAGTTTTAATTTTGAAGTTTTATAAATTAAAATATATTTAGTTAACCCTTTGTGTTGGTAACTTTGTTAATTCTTAGAAATGTATTTAATTGATTATGTAAAGAGAAAATATTCACCCATTACAATAACTGTATATGTTGATTTTATGACTTAGAAAAATGGGTGTTTTGGGCCCGGAGAGATGCTCAGCGGCTTTTGCCTTGCAAGCAGCTGATCCAGGACCTGAGGTGGTTGGTTCAAATCCCGATGTCCCATATGGTCCCCCGTGCCTGCCAAGAGCTATTTTTGAGCAGATAGCCAGGAGTAACCCCTGAGCACAGCTTGGTGTGACCCAAAAAATACCAAAAAATTAAAAAAAAAGAAAAATGGGTGGTTTAATCTTTCAAATTTGAATGATTATATTTATGCTTCTAAGACTCATAGTAATATGTTTAATAAAATTGAAAGTAGGGAGAAACTGCTTTCTTTGACCTTAGAAAACACATATGCTATTTTATCATAATGATGTTAGCAGTAACATTTTTTTTTTTTGATATTTTGGGTCACAACCGTTTGATGCTCAGAGGTTACTCCTGGTTAAGCTCTCAGAAATTGCCCCTGGCTTGGGGAGACCATATGGGATACTGGGGGATCGAATCATGGTTCTTCCTTGGCTAGCACTTGCAAGGCAGACACCTTACCTCTAGTGCCACCTTGCTGGCCCCAGCAGTAATATTTTTCATGAATGGTATTATTATATTGCAGGATTTCCATATATTGTATATGTTTTTTTTGTTGTTAAATGGAGAGGTATACAATTTTATCAATTATATTTGTATCACCTTAAGATAATCATAAATTTTATTCTGCATTACATTAATATGGTATACTAAATGGCTATTATTTATATGTTAAATTATTCTTGTAACAATTTCAAATGCATAATATACCAGATCGCTGCTAAATGCAATTGCAAGGGGCTGCAGCCTGACCATAGGATGTGACTATGTTTTAAGATCAACCCCATCCAGAAGTGTATGTGGAAGTTTCATGATCAGAGGTGAGATGGAAACGCCCAAGGAGGGTGGAGCCAGAGGAGTGCAGCTTCTCCACTTTGCTTCACTGCTGCTCGAATCTTCTAGACAACAAAATTCACCATAAGATGTCGGGTAAAAAGCCCACACACAACAAGCGTGACAATGGGGAAACAACTCAGGATAACACCAGGCATAGAGAATGAAGATGGCAGCTCTGATGACCCAAACAGTGCCAATCACCTAGATATCCTCTCAGATAAGGAGTTTAAAGAAGAAATATGGAGGATGTTCATAGAACTCAAAGAAAGCATAGATTGAGCTGAACACACCATAAAAAAAGAATCAAGAGGATATGAAAATAGAAATCAGAAAAACCCAAGCTAAAGTAACAGGTTTGATTAACTCAGTAGTTGAAATGAAAACCTCAAAGGAAAGCCTCTCCAACAGAGTAACAGCAGCTCAGGATAGAATCAGTGAGCTGGAAGATGAGATGCGCAACAACTCATAAAACAGAAGAGATTGAAAAAGAGCCTTAAAGCAAATGAGCAACAATGGAAAAAATACTCAAAGAATATGAACAGATAAAAATAGACGTCTTTGATAAACTCAACAGAAACAACATACTGTATTTTCTGGTGTATGAGACAACTTTTGAAACAAAAAAAAGTCAACCAAAAATTGGGGGTCATCGATTATATATGCCGAGCATATCCAGAAAAATGTTTCAATATGTTGCTAAACTAAAATTGTCTGAATATTGCCACAAAACGAATTTTCCAACTCGATCCTGCACCAATCACTGCAAGGCTGCTCGGACCGCCTTTCTAACTCAGCCAATACAAACAGGCTTTTTATGCATGCAAATTAGACAATGTTCTGGACCTGAATCTACACTGTAAAAGGCCTGCTCAAATTGGCCAGAGTCAGAGAGGAAGTCTATTACAGTATAACCTTTAAACCTTTGCTTGTTGTGATTTGCTCACTGTAGTACATGAGCACAGAAACACACGCAGCACATGCAGCACAGGAACGTTCTGTCTGATACAGTGAATATAGACCTAAACCTATGTTTTAACTGCAAAATTAGGGGGTCATCTTATACACCCAGTCATCTTATATGTTGGAAAATACAGTAACAATCATTGAAGTCTGGAGACTTAAGAAAATCCACAGGAAGAATCAACAGTCAAGGATATCATTGCAGAGAAACTCCCAGAGCTAAATATTGCATGCAAACAAGTCCTGCATGCCCGAAGAGTACCAGCTAAAGGAGATTCGAACAAAAGCATCCCAAGACACATCTAGTAACAATGACAAATCCCAAGTTAGGGTTAGGATACTAAAAGCAACAAGATCAATAAGGGAGATTACATTCAAAGGAGCATTCTTAAGATTCATAGCAGACCTGTCCCAAGAAACCCTCAAGGCTAGAAGGCAGTGGTTATATATAGTGACAAAACTTAATGAAATTAATGTTTCACTTAGAATTCTGCAACCGGCCAGACTCACTTTCAAGTTTGAAGAAAGTATACATAGCATTCCAGATAAATAATAGCTCTCCAGATAAACAATAGCTCAAACTTTATAGCAGTGATCCTCAAACTATGGCCCGTGGGTCACATATTGTATTTGTTCCCGTTTTGTTTCTTCACATCAAAATAAGATGTATGCAGTGTGCATAGGAATTTGTTCGTAATTTTTGTTTTTACTATAGTCTGGCCCTCCAATGGTCTGAGGGACAGTGAACTAGGTCCCTATTTAAAAAGTTTGAGGACCCCTGCTTTAGAGACTCAAAATTGAAATACTGAAATATTAAAAAATATTAAAATAAATACTGAAAGGTCTATGTTAAGACAAGGCAAACCAACAGGCACAATAAATTCCTATGTAAAGACAAACGTAAACCTCATGACAATTATTTCTCTAAATGCCAATGGACTAAATGTACCAGTTAAGAGAAATAGAGTGGCAAAATGGATCAAAGAGCTGAATCCAACCTTCTGCTGCCTACAAGAAACGCATCTGAATAGTCAGAACAAACATAGACTCATAATCAAAGGCTGGAGGAAAATCACCCAAGCTAACAACTTCCATAAAAAAAGCTGAAATGGCCATATTAATATCAGATGACATAAACATTAGACTCAGAAAAGTTATAAGGAACAAATTATTATTTTTTTAATAATCAAGGAATATGTACAACAGGAAAAAATAACACTCCTAAATATATACCCAGACGAAGATGGATCAGCAAAATGTTTAACACAATTGTTGACAAATTTGAAAGAAGACATCAATAGAAACACAATAATAGTGGGAGACCTCAACACAGCCTGTCACTCCTAGATAGGTCAACCAGGCTGAAACCCAGCATGTTTATACAAGCTCTGAAAAGAGAAATGGAAGAAATTGGACTAGTTAGTATATATATGGCACTCTATCCCCAGAAAAATAGATATTCTTCTCCAATGAACATGGGTCATTCTAACAGGATGTCCCATAAAACATATCTCCATAACATAAATAGAATAGAGGTTATACAGACTACTGTCTCTGATCACAGGGCACTGAAATTAGAAGTTGGCTACAAAGAGAAACAGAAGAAAAACTTTAACACCTAGAAATTAAACAGCTCAGTACAGAACAACCTGTGGGTCAGAAATGAAATCAGAGGAAATAAAATGATTCCTGGAAAGAAATGATAATGAAGACACAAATTATCAGAATTTATGGGACATAGAAAAATGGTACTAAGGAAAATTTATAGCTTCGCAAGAACACATCAGATAGAAAGGAGACTACATAAATAGCTTAATGATACAGCTTATAAAATTATAAAATGATCAATAAAAGACACCAAAAAAGAAAGGCAGAAGGAAATCATTCTTAGAGCAGAAATAAAAAAATGTAAATCCAAAAATAACCTGAAAATTTAACAAAAGCAAAAGTTGGTTCCTTGAAAAAATAAACAAGATTGAAAACCACTAGCAAAACTCACACAAAAAAATAAGTGACAAACTTAATAAACCAGATAAGAAATGAAAAGGGGGAGAGCACTACAGATACTGCAGAGATTCAAAGGGTAATAAGAGACTACTTTGTGTGGCAAAACATGAGAGCCTGAAAGAAATGGATAAACTCTTGGACTCTTAAAATCTTCCAAGGTTCAACCAGGATGATTTAGCATATCTAAGCATCCATCACTACTGAGGAAATTAAAATGGTGATCAAAATTCTTCCTCAAAACAAAAGCCTAGTGCATAAGGATTCCCTAATGAATTCTTCCAAACCTTTCAAGAGGAAATACTACCAATGCTTTTCAGGCTCTTTCACAAAATTGAAGAAACAGGAACACTCCCAAATAGTTTTTTTTGAAAGTAACATCACCCTGATATCAAAAGCAGATAAAAATGTTGAAAAACCAAAACAAAATAAAACAAAACCCTAAAAACTAATAGAGCAATATCACTGATAAACACAGATGCAAAGATTCTCAACAAAATCCTGGCAAATAGGCCCCAATGCCTCATCAAGAATGCCATACATCATGACCAAGTAGATTTTATTATCTGAATGCAAGGATGGGTTAACATATGTAAATTAATCAAAATTATATGCAATATCAACAAAAAGAAAAATGAAAACTACATGAACATATCAATAGATGCAGAGAAATCATTCGATAAGTTTCAACACCCAATTCTTTTTTTATTGTAAAAATTTATTCAAGAGACAAAATTGATTAACATATTGAGGTAAACTAACATAACATAATACAGTAACATAACAACATAACATATAATATAATTAATATAATATAATAATACATGTAAGTCAAAGAACATTTCTGATTAAAACACAATATTTTTATCGTAATGGCTTACATATATTTCACAGTAGTATTTTAGGTACATATTAACATTGAATCAGGGGAATATCCATCACCAAATATGTCCTCCCCCATCCCATTTTTCTTTTTGCAACCCATATACCCCACCATCACCCACTGGGCTGCTAGAGTAGGTGGTACCGTCTTTATCTAGCTTACTATTAGTGATCATACATCTGTTTGGTCCTGGTACCATCCCTTGTTTCCTCCCCTATTTAAGAAGAGGAGATAGATAAATTGAGTTATGCGGTTTTGTTTGAAGGAAAGAAAAGCAATAGATTTGGGTACAAAATAAGAAAAAAAAAAGAAGTCAAATACGCTAAAAATGGGCAGAGTCCTTCTAGAGTCTTTCAACCTCAGTTTGAGAGAGGATGTGAAAAAGGTAATTGAAGCACCACAACAATACAGAAAGAAATATCAAATTAAATATCCAGTGAGCACAATAGCAATAAAGACAAGCACCACACAAGTCTCCATTCTGAAATCAAATCATGCTGGAGTGCAAAAAGAAAGAGAAAGATGAGATAAAATAAAAAAAATAATATTGGAGACATCAACTTCAATCTCCACATCAAAATAAAGACGTCAAAAATTGATCAATCGATAAATATGTGGAAAAATGATTGTTTTGTGCTTTTTTTCTTTTCTTTTTCCCCCTGTGCATAGGCACAGTACCTATTGGGGATATTGTAGAGGGAGTTACCTTGGCCTAGGAGATACAGGGTTTCTCCACCACTGCAGTATACTGTCATGGGATTAACTAAAAACTCATTGCATGATCATTTACTCCCCCCTTAGTGCTTTCGTGGTGTATGGAAGACTTCTGCTTCGTCTTGGATGGTAAAATCAGACCTCTGTATCTAGAGATCTTGGTGACTGTGCAGCTCAAGGAATGGAACTTCTTTGTGGTTCTAGCAGTTATACTCTTCAGTGTTGTTTTAATCTATCTTTTGTAGTTGGTGGTCTTGGTTATTATGTTGCTCCTAGGATAGAGCCTGGGATAAGGTCTTTCTTTATGCTTCCAGAAGACCAATTCAGTTGCATTTGTCTCAGTCAGACCTCTGGAATTGGAGTTCTTGTTTGTTGAACAGATCATAGACCAGAAGCGAGGCTAAAGCTTTTTGTTGCTGTTGTTGTTTTTGGTCCCTGGATGTGTACTGTCCCATCCTGGTTGTAACAACCAGTCATCTGTATATAGCGATCTTGGCTTTTGCACAGATCAAAGGGTGACATGTTTTTCTGATTTTGTCTTATCGTTGGCTGATGAGAAAGGAAGACTTGCTCTTAGATCAAGTTGTTCCCATTTCCTCATTGTCAGCTTATCAATTTAGAACTGGCGCATTTCATCACCCATTCTTGATAAAAACTCCATCAAGATGGGAATGCAAAAAAAAAAAAAAAAAGATGGGAATGAAAGGAGCTATTTCTCAATATAGTCGTGGCATCTACCACAAGCCAAGGGAAAATATATTCTCCATGGAGATAAACTAAAGCTTTTCCTCTAAAATCTGGTACAAGACAAGGGTGCCCTCTCTCACCACTCCTTTTCAACATAATATTGGAAGTTTTTGCCATAGTGATTAGGCAATAAAAAGATATCAAGTGCATTCAGATGGGAAAGGAAGAAGTCAAGCTCTCACTGTTTGCAGATGCCATCATACTGTATTTAGAAAACCCCAAAGACTCTACTAAAAAATTCTTGAAACAATAGATTCATATAGCAAGTGGCAGGCTATGCAAATGACATGCAAAAATAAATGGTCTTCTTCTACACCAATAATGATAGAGAATAAATGGACATTAAAAAAGCAATCCATCTCGGCAGACATTTGGGGGCTTCCCCCAGCTTGCTTCAACTTGGGAACTTTGATCTTCTTTGGCCTTCATCCCCTGACGGCTTGCCTCAGCTGAGGTGAGTCCTTCCGGGCCGTAGTTGCGGATAAAGCTGACTCTGTTGGGCCCCTTGGGCTCGGCAGACATTTTGAGGCTTCCCCGGCTTGCTTCAACCTGGGAACTGTGATCCTCTCTGGAAATAATCCCCAGAGGGCGTGCCTCAGCTGAGGTGTGTCTTTTGGGCCGGAGTTGTGGAGAAGACAGACTCTGCTGGGCCCCTGAAGCTTGGCAGACATTTGGGGGCTTCCCCCAGCTTGCTTCAACTTGGGAACTTTGATCTTCTTTGGCCTTCGTCCCCTGATGGCTTGCCTTGGCTGAGGTGAGTCCTTCCGGGTCATAGTTGCGGATAAAGCTGACTCTGCTGGGCTCCTTAATCCCACCTAAAAGTGATCGAAGCAGTGGCATAGCACTCCACCTAGCCAATGAATACCACCGCAACACGTAGAAAAACCCACAGCACAAGCGTGACAATGTGGAAACTACGCAGAGCAACATCACCCATGGAGAATAAAGATGTAAACTCTGATAACCCAACAATGGCCAACCACCTAAGCAGTCTTTCAGAAATGGAGTTTAGAGAAGAAATAGTGAGGATGCTCACAGAACTCAAAGAAAGTATAGACCAGAACATTAATAAAAATTAAGAGATTATAAAGATAGAAATCAGAAAACTCCAAACTGAAATATCAGGTGAAATAACAGGTATGAAAAACTCAGTAGACAAATTGAAGAACACAATGGATGAGCTTCACAACAGGTTAACAGCAGCTGAGAATAGAATTGGTGTGCTGGAAGATGCGATGCATAACAACTTCATACAGCAGAAGAGATGGGAAAAAACTCTTAAATCAAATGAGCAGACAATGGAAAAATTACTCAAAGAATATGAGCAGATGAAAATAGAAGTCTTTGATAAGCTCAACAGAAACAACTTTAGAATCATTGAAGTCCCAGAGACAGAAGAAGAAAATCTCCAGGAAGAATCAACAGTCAAGAACATCATCACAGAGAAACTACCAGAGCTAAAGAAAACATGTGACCAAATCCTGCATACACGAAGAGTACCATCTAAAAAAGACCCCAGGAGAAACACCCCAAGACACATCATAGTTACAATGATGAATCCCACAGTTAGAGATATAATTCTGCAAGCAGTAAGATCAAAAAGGGAAATTACATTCCAGGGAGCATCCATGAAATTTACAGCAGACCTGTCACCAGAAACACTCAAGACCAGAAAGCAATGGTGGGATATTGTGACAAGACTGAATGAAATGAATGCCTCACCTAGAATACTGCTCCCAGTTCGACTCACGTTCAGATTTGAGGGACAAATACATAGCTCCATGGATAAACAACAGCTCAGAAACTTTACAGATGATAACCCAGTCTTAAAGGAAAAACTGACAGGTCTACTCTAAGACAAGAGAGACCAACAAACACAGCAAACTTATCTACAAAGATGACATTAAATCCTATGACAATCATCTCCCTCAATATCAATGGATTAAATTCACCAATTAAAAGACACAGAGTGGCAAAGTGGATCAAAAAGATGAATCCAACCTTCTGCTGCCTACAAGAAACACATCTGAACAGTCAGAACAAACATAGACTCAAAATCAAAGGCTGAAGGAAAATCATCCAAGCAAACAACACCCTCAAAAAAGCTGGGGTGGCCATATTAATATCTGATGACACCAACTA